>LOND01000193.1:73678-95431 GCA_014220965.1 Paragonimus kellicotti
GCATGCGTACGCTAGTGATCAACCACTGGGGTTCCCACAGTTACTGCGACAACATCACTCTAACCATGGACAACTTGATAATGTTTGCAGCTCACACGTTGAGCGATGCATCATACAGTAGAAGACAGTCTGCGATGTAGAAGTGGGACACTAATTGATTGACTGTTCAAATACACTCGAATGTTTCATCAAAAGTCGAAATGTGGCGAACAAGCTCGTTTCCCAAGTGTCATATTCAGGCCAAATAAAACACAACAAATATTAATTATAGATTGAATATCATCCACAATTGATCTCAGCTATCGCATTCCAATAGACTTTTCAGTCGGCCCCTTTCTAAAGTCTATGGGAATGCGACAGCTGCGATCAATTGTGGGTGATGTTCAATCTATATGAAAAACAAAATCCCCTACTACTCATCAGTAATCAAAATACCGCTCAACAAGTCAATGATTTCTGTGATTTCAACTTGGAGAGAAGTCCTAGTCGAGGGGTCATCGATTGGAGTTAACAGACTAACTGTGTCTCCTTCGAGGCGATCGGGCAACCTGATCATTACTCACAAGCGAAAGTGGTTGAGCGTTCACATATGATAATTCGGTCGTGCCTAATGTGAGGTCAATGGCGCAGTGGTAAACACGGTTGCCTCATGAAAGCATGGCCGGAGTTCTAGTCCCGGCAGTGGCAAGGATATGCACTACTGACGAGCTCTAATGAGAGCGAAACTCGAGTCTAGTGCTTCTTTTCGAAAGGGGCCGACTGGAAAGTCTATGGGAATGCGACAGCTGCGATCAATTGTGGGTGATGTTCAATCTATATGAAAAAACAAAATCCCCTACTACTCATCAGAAATATGAAATTAGTTGTGGAATCAGGATTTTGTACAACCTAATACACCACTAATTGTTTACTCGACGTCATTGATGTTTGTACGATGTCGGAGTTCACGTAATGACTACGCGGCTTTGAGATGATTACTGGCTGATTCCAAACGTTTATATGGTGAAATAGCAAAAAAGTATGGTAAAAATATTCTATATTAAAGGATATTCGTAACCATCAACATCGTAAATGTAAAGTGGTCCAAGAATGGTGTGATTTTCTGATTAACTACGAACATAATGTGACCATAGATGGTTATGCTACAAATGGGACTCGAAGTGAGGTTTGTTCGCTCAGCTCTTCACGGAAAAGACGAGTCATCATCAAGTAAAAAACGAACATGGCCGTAGCACGAGGGTTTTTACATTTCATGAGACAGACTGCCATTCGGTTTTTTTTTACTGTCAACACGAACAATCATATTGAGGATACAATCAAAAGACCAGAAGAAAGTAGTTTACTCGCCCTTCAGAATGAGATTCTGAGTGAGAGTTGCCGTATTACCTGTAGGCTTGATAACTAACGATCTTCAATCGAGCTGCGGCCTTACAATCCGATCATTCGAGAATATTTATAGTGTAGGTTCCGAGTCAGCTACAGTAAACGAAGGTGTGTTGGCTGATACTTTAAAATCAGTCACCATTATCGACTCAGTCGGAGCAACGCCGTTTTTTACAGGAAAGGAGGGCTAATTTGAAGGTTTTCATCTCAAACTGCTCGATAGCTAGCCATTTTCGACTACTAGCGAGTAACACCTCGACCACTTTGCGCACATGAATGTCCAACATGAAAAGAACGCTCGTTACGCTCCTGAAATACGGAGACGTGGGACGGACCGTTGCCCATTATCAGACGTTTGAATCAGGGACTGACTATATGCAACAAAACCACCAGTCTTCAAATCTCGTGATCACGTCGACGGGTGATCGCATCGTGAGTTCACCTAAGTAATGATGGTATCGACTGATAATGTTTTGTGTGGTAAATGCCAAGCTGCAGTACGGAGTGCACGATCAAGCCATCACAATCGAATAAGTTAATCAACGGATCGTGCACCTGGAGATTCTGGAAATAAGCGCTAACGAACGGCTGTGTGGTGCATATGCCCATTTAATTCAATGCGGGCTACATCATAGGGACAATGATGGCTGAGCACAGAAGGTCTGTTCACACCCGTGTCACAAACGGACGAAACCGAGAACTTCGCGATTGCACAAGCCGTTCGTTCCAAACACCAAACGACACGGTAGTGTACGGTAATTAACTATTTGCCTGCTTTCACATCATTGTTAGTTCACGTAATTCATTCTATTTTATTCACTTTGTTTCTATTTAACGAAATTTTTTTTATTCCAGAATGTTTGTCATCACTATGGTGGTGATCAGTGGCTCGGAACATATTGTCATCCGCCGGGTTCATGGCCATTAGTGTGCGCACACGTAGATAGGGACGATATAAGGATTAATCTAAAGAAAATCCCCTAAAACGTACTTTGAGCTCTGTCTCACAGTCTGTAATCTTTCGAGTGGGATTGCTGGAGAAAAGCCAGCCTATTTGAGTTAGATCTCGATGGTAGATACACCTGTTACGGTTTGCAACGAAGGCTTTTCCTAGTCCTAATAAACGGAGAAGTGTCATTTGTCCTCAACATAAGGGAAAAAGACCCTAACGCATTTTTTCAAATGTGATTGCGAGCATCCTTTTGTCGTTATTCTTGGGCAGGTATTGATGACTTAAGACTTGTTTCCATGTGGGTTTAAAAATTGAACGACTAAATCAGACTGAAGGCACGCGTCCTATAATTTATCGCATTGCGATACACAAACATGCGGAAGGTTTGATCAAATATATTGATAGTCGTGTTCTGTTTGCGAGACTGACACCAAAACGGTAGAGGTTTAAGAAAGATAAAATGCAAAAATCGGTTTAACGGAATTGGTGGAAACAGCTGGATCGACTGGCATTCGACGAATACCGCAATGAATATTTTAGTCATATTGTGGATGGATGGGTATTTGTTAAACGCTCTACAATAGCAATAATATTACCCAGAGGTCGAACATAGGTTGAACAATAAGATTACCTTCGAACTTACTCTATACCCTCGCTGAAAACATCAAAGAATTCGTCTTCGTCTTCAGAAAGGTAGAACGGTACAGGCTCACCGTCCTTGAGGCAGAAGTAAAAGATACAATGGTTAAGTTTAGGTCGACAATGGAACAAAAGGTACGCGTAAAAAAGTACATCACTGCATACGTACATCCTAACAGAAAGACACTGTTCTGCATCGTAAGGTGATCTCTACACGGGAGATGAATGAACCGAACTGAATTGTTTGTTTAATGCATCTCTACTTTAGTGTACAGGAAAATATCCTAACATTGACACACAGTACAGCCCGTACGCGTTTAGCAATAATCCGCAGAACCCGCGTAGTTCGCTATAGCAATGAGTCTAGAATTGCAACAGTTTTCAAGAATCGATGACAAGAGAGCTTCAAAGTTGAACAAAACAGATTGGCAACGAACAAGTAACGTCACCGCTTTGAAAACTAAATCAACGCCATAGGAGTTACAAGAGTTACCTGGTCGTCCTCGGATTTGCCTCGACGTGCGGTATTATATAATAAGTGGCGTACTTCGGAAAATTCCGATTTTAAAAAGAGTAAGCTCTGCCATCACTTCTTCAAGCCGAGTTTCATTAGATCGGCGGGTGCACACAGCTGACACAGCTTGCCATAACGCGTGAACAGCAACACCCAGGCCAAACCCAATAGAAGTGCCGAGTAGGGCAGATAACAGAGTACGTTTGGATAGTCCTGAGGTCAGCCCGATTACCGACTCCAGTGGCGGCGCCGACCACCACTGCCTCCGCTGTTTCCACAGTTGAACGTTTCACCTCATCGGACATGCCCTTGTTTCTGAAACAAAACAGAACACCTTTTTATCATCATAACACTGCAGGAGTAGGTCAAATGAAAGTAATACGAACAGATGTTTATGAACACAAATATATTCAGGATTCTCGGGGGAGGGGAACATAGTAGATTTCGTGTGGGACGATGATGTATTAATCAAATTTGCATTGTTCGCCAAATTCTGGAGCGGCGTCACACGTATCCCCAGCTAAAAAGTGTCGTATTTTGTGACTATAGAGATACTTTCGATTCAACTGATTGATCTACACTTTTAGAGTCGCATGAACGCGGAAGGAGAAATCGGACAAGTGTGTCTGCTAAACCAAGGTACCTCTGGTGACAGGAACATCTCTCTGAGGTTTGAGGGTGGCATATATAAGGTGTTGAAAGCTATATTAATTTACGGCTTCGAAACCTAGCAACTTACATGTGAAGTGGATATTCAGTGATGATAGCCAACCGAGTATCTTCGTTTAACATTCAGGTACGCCATGTACTAAGGATGCCAGCTAGTCGTTTGTCACACCGAGCACTCTTTGCTGACGCTGTGGCCGACTGGCGCAAGGTGCGAGGTGGACAGATGACCTGGCGTAGACAAATGAAATCGTTCACGAAGGGGTTGGCCACTGTAGGTCGGGTTCGTCTCCCGGGCTGGGGCCCTCGCGACTCACAGAGTCAGGTGGCTTGAGACGTTAGATGAGATGACGACTAGTCGGAAAAGCTGGACGCGACTGCTTAGCTGAGTTATCTGTGGAGTAAGTGCAATTGGTAACGTGGAGTAGTGAAGACCACAAAAAAACTATCTTGGTGATGGCTTCTCATTTATAGCCCATTTATAGTCCATTTATAGCTCGGTTGTTCGTTTTTTAAGGTACACACGCCTTGATGTTGAATGTCAGAGTTTGGACACACATTTTAAGAGAAAATTCAGCCTTCTTCTTTATGTATTTTACGTTAACTAGGGTCTGCTCTTTTTCACACAGACTTACAGCAGTTAAACATCCGCGCGAACCAATAATATGTGGCTGTTTTTGGGACGATAAGAATAAATTGGATTTCCGTGTTACAATGCATGGGTATCGTCCGTTTTTCAGTGTACAGTCACGCTTATACAGCTACAGCTAAAAGGTTGAGGCTAAATGGCTAAGGTTGCCGGCAGCTGAGGTTTGCAGTCTATTCCACACATCACCAGAAGATAAGCAACCGGGAGGTAAAAAGGCGGACTTTTGGTAGCGAGAATGAAACAAGTTCAACTCCTGAAACCTCGGAAATGTACACATCTAAGTGAATGAAGGATGCTACTTCACTATTTGCAGTCTGTTTCGAGCTCACAATTAAGTGACATGAGAAATGTAGCGATCGCTTTCCAAAGGAAACTGAGAACAGGTGCTATTTCGAAATTCTCCCTCTCCAGACTTAAGAACCAGGTGGTAGTGATTGTAACCGCTACGGCAAAAACGAAATTCCATACATCAGTGAGAAAAGAAAAACAATACATTTATGCATTTATCCTTCAACTTCAAATTCGAGATGTAATTTCGGTGATCAACTACATATTCAGCCAAGAGATCGATTACTCGCAGGAAGCAATGCTCCTGGTTTTCAGCAAAAGTTATTACTGTTGAATGAAGCATCATTCCAACTTGCCAGAGCTCTCTATGAACAACTTCAACAAGTTAATGCCGCGTAGAACAAAGAACCAGCTGTTATACAACACCAACAATGTTGACAAGCAGTCACACCAACAACAGCGTCAACTCGGAAAGGTAAGTTATCAGAGAAATGCAAGCAACTGAACCACATCATTCTAATCCGAACTTCTGTCCAAAAATAGGATAACTGTAAGTCATGTGGTTATAAGCATTTCCAGCCAGTATGTCCATTCCGCAATTCCAAATGACAAAAATGTGGTAAGACAGGTCACAATCAAGCCGTCTGCTGTAGTCCGAAGACGAGTACGGTTCATACTTCTTTAGAAGAACAAAGTCCCACCTGATTTTCAATCCACTGTTCTTACAGTAATTTCAGCTAACCCTGTTGAATCTAGGCACTATATAACAGTCATTTACCACTAACGGTGGCCCCGAGCATTCCTTCAATATTGACACTCATCATCATCATCATCATAGACAGCAATACATCAGTGGTTCACACTGATGCTTAACTGCCACACAACCACGAAGAAAAAAAACCATATAGGAAGAAGAGAAAAAGAGGAGGGAGGGGAAGTGGACCTAACTACTAAAAATAGCTACGTCTATATTCAAACATACAACATCAAGGCGCCTACACCTTGCAAACAAACAACCGAGCTGTGAGTGAAAGTAAGGCGTCATCAGCGAGACAGCTTCCTCACGGCTTCTACTGCTCCGCATCATTAAGTGCACTCACTTCACAGACAACTCGGACCAAACATACCAACGTGACAACATTTCACGCTCATCTGAGCCTCGTTAGCCGACTATTCTAACCTAACGTCTGTCTCAGCCACCGGACTCTTGTGAGCTGTCGCGATGGGCTCCAGCCACGGAGTAGGAACCCGAGTATGTCTACAGGAATGCCTGGAACACTCATTGACGTGATACGGATTTCATTGTCTACGCCAGGTCATCATCTGTCCACCACGCACCTTGCGCCAGTCGGCCGCAGCGTCGACAAACAGCGCAAACGGCTAGCTGGTATCCTAAGTATCATAAGTTACCCAACCTGAATCGTAGAATGTCTGGTTGCTAAATATTGTTAGCAAGTGAGTATGTACTGAATTCATAGAAATGAGACGATCGTGGTTGACAATCAGTGCTCAAACACCCGCTTCCTTAATCTCTTCGTTTGCTCAACTCGCCGTCCACTGCGTATGACGCGATCGGACGCAGAACGGATCGGTGGTCTCAAATACGCTGAAAGAAGTTCAAATTCCCTCTACCACTTGAACCGTAGCCAGGTTTCGCTGCCGTAAAGTAATACAGCCCTCACTGTTGTTTGATATACGCGACCCTTAAGCTTCAGAGAAATACCTCTCTGTCGCCATAGGTGTCTTAGATTAGCGAACACCGCCCTAGCCTTGGAAATACGCGCTTCTATTTCATTCCCTACACCTCCGACGCCACCGCTGATGCAGCTTCCCAGGTATACAAACCGGTCAACAATCTCCATGACTTCATTATCTAACATTAAATCTACGTGATCACAACAATCTTGCAGAAGCACTTTGCATTTTGAGGCTGCAAAGCGCATTCCGAAGTATTTAGCAGAACGCGAAATAGCGTCCAGTGTTGTTTGTGCCGTTTGAAAATTGTCGAACAGCAATACCTTATCGTCAGCATAATCAAGATCAGTCAGTCTTTCACCAGGTAGGAGGTCCACGCCGGCATCATTTGAGTGCCGCAGACAGTCCTCCATTATTTCGTCTATGACAAAGTTGAACAAAAATGGTGAAAGGGGACAGCCTTGACGTACGCCGCTCCTGGTGCTGAAACTGTCAGACAGTTCACCGTAAACCCTAACCTGAGCTGAAGTATGGGAATAAAGCGCCGACAGTATGTTCACATACTTAGTCGGTACACCCCTACGTTTAAGCGACTCTAAAAGTGTAGATCGGTCCACCGAATCAAACGCACCTTTATAGTCCAGAAATACGGCGATTGTTGGCCGGCGGTACACATGACGCTGCTCCAGAATTTGACGAAGGGTAAAAATGTGATCTATACAACCCCGCCCAGAGCAAAACCCACCTGTTCTTCCCTAATGTTCACCTCCCGAACTGCAGTGAGTCGACGAAGTATAATGGATGCCAGAACCCTTGAAATGACTGGGGTCAAACTAATCCCTCTATGGTTTTCGCAAGAGCCCCGGGCTCCTTTCTTAAATATGGGAACTATTATCGAGTGACCCCAGCACGGAGGGATGGTCTCCGTCGTCCACACAAGTTGAAACAACTGAGTCAATGCCTCTACTAACGCCTCTCTTTTGAAAAGTGCCGGCACGAGATCATCTGGGCCAGCAGCCCTATTACGATTGAGAGCCGAAAGGCAATTGCGAACCTCAGTCTCAGTGGGTGGTTCCAAATCTACCGACCAGGGTGCTACATCACAAGTTTGTGGCGGCAACGCAATAGAAGCAGCAGGCCAACTAAATTGACCCTCAAAGTGTTCCGCCCAACGCTCTAACCTTCTGGACTTATTACAGATTAGTGTACCATCTACCTCGCTGATAGCTTCACTGACCGACGGTCGCCTGGGACCAGTGGCACGGATCAGCTTAAAGAGTTTGCCGGTGTTCCCTGAGGCAAAAGCGGTTTCCATTTCCTTAACTTTTTCCACTAACCAAGTCTCACGATCAGCCTTTAGACTGCATTTCAGTTTCCTACGGATACCTCTTCTAGACTTGTCATGTGAACTGCCACAAGGAATGTTCCGTCTGCTTCTAACAACTCCAGGGATTTCTCCGAAATCCAATGTTTGTTTACCCCATGTACCCTGCTTTCTGAATGGCCTGTGAGATTTGAGTCCAGCAGCTATTAGGGTCTTCGGAGTGAGTACCACTAAGGCAGCTTTCTAAGCTGGTTTGGTAATTATGCCTTACCGATGGTAAAGCCAGTTTCTCAACAGCTAACCGTTGCTGTCGGTGGGGTCGTTGCCCAGCAAAAGTAAGAACAAAACGGCAACGTACCAACGCATGATCTGAATCCAAGCATGTGCTCCAATAAGAACGACAGTCTTGAATGGAACCCCGCCACCTATAACTAACGGCTATGTGGTCTATCTGAGACCAGGCCTGATTCGGAGAAGGCGGGCGCCAAGTATAGCATTGACGTGCACGATGCCTAAAACCAGTACTGGCTAAAAATAGCTTATGCTCAGCGCACAGCTGCAACAATCGCCCACCATTATCTGATCGATGTGATGCTATCCCAAACCTACCACCTAAACGAGATTCGGCTTCACCAAGGCGACCGACCTGGGCATTCATATCTCCGGCCAAAACGACTATATCAGAGCCACGTGTCGACCGAAGGAGAGTGGCCAGATCCGAGTAAAATGCGTCCTTGACGCCGATGTCACTACAGTCAGTAGGAGCATAAGCAGACAATGAATAAATTTCTGAAAAGTTTTGCGTCTAGAGCTGGTTTTAACAGAACCTGCCAAGCGGACGGCACAGTCTACTGTTAACAGGAATCCAATCTACTAATGCGGCTGCGGCCGTCGTGCTGAGGACTATACCTACCCCAGCCTGACCTGTAACAGCGGCTGTGGAGTCACCCGAAGTGTATAACCAGTATCGGGTAGACAATGCGGGTGCTGTTAGTTCCATACGTTGACTACTGTCATGGATTCTAGTCTCCGAGATACAGCAGACATCAACGTGCAACGAGTCTAGCGTTCGTGCGAGAGCCGCTTGCTGACCTATCTGTTTTAGCGTGCGAACGTTGAAGGCACCTATATTAATTCGCGTTCTAGGTCTAAGCAAGGGACGAGGGAGGCCTGAAGCTGAATGGCAAGAGACGGTAAGGCTGGAGTACTACAGCTCTTGGGTTTTGTAGGACCTACGTGCTGTGATGCGGAAGCGACGAGTATTTTGGTGGATCTCTACAGTAACATTTTATTCAGCCACCTCCCTCTCACATTCGGAACTGTCCGAGCTGATAGACAGCATTGACACTATGGATACTTCGTTTGCAGCCATTCTTGCTTATTCTTGCTATTCTTACGTACCGGCTCAGTGTTACTACAGTTAGCTACATCTGTTGTGGGACCTGTAGAGTAATTATCAGAAATGGAGGTCGGGAGGGGCCTGAGAGCTAAATTTGATAGGACAGTGGGGGAGGGGTCAGCAGTAGCATGTTTTCGCCTATCCACCCTGCTGTATGCAGCAGATAGGGCGACCCGGTTTATACTGTGGCAGTCAAGCATCAGTGTGAACCACTGATGTATTGCTGTCTATGGATGATGAGACCTAGACAGGAGAACGATTAGGGTTCTCAACCAAAGCCTTTGGCTCAAAAGCCTGTACCGCAAGGCAGCGGTTGGGTGGCAATGTACCAGAACTGGTACTTTTTCCGGAAAAAGATGCCAACCTTCTTCCAACCCCCAACCTGGAGGACCAGGAGACTGGTTTGTCAGACCTCTACCCATTGGCCTGCCTGGTATGAGTGACTCTATCGGTGTGGTGACCACACCGTCCAGTTTAGCCCAATAGGTCATCGAGATGCGCAAGCCGTCACACCACGTCAAGGTCCAGTCTCGTTGTGACGGGATAAAGCTTGTAGCAGTTGAGCATCCGTGTGAACTACTGATGTATTGCTGTCTAGGATTATGATGATGAATTACAACCGAGGGGCCCAGTCGAAAAAACGTCTTAGCGGAGTCGGAGTAAACATCAACAGCAATACTCTGGTCCGCTGAATTCGACCACTGGTCAGTGAATATCAGCAGATTCCTCGTGAACAATTGACCATTTCAAAACAATGCTGCACACCAATAAAGAGGTTGCGTGAATATAAGTATTCATGGAGAGGGTCGTATACAAGCGCTTTCAATACTTTCGACAAGCAGAATAGCATAACGATTGGACGATAATCACCAGGATGATTGAGTCTATCATCCCTGAGAACAGGAATAACAACAGCAACTCTCCAAATGTTGGACACCGAACCAGTTGAGATGGACTGCGTAAATTACAGACTAAGGGGCTTAGCAAGCTGAGCAGCGGCTTTTCGAAATGCTTCGGGTGGAATGCAGTCAGGGCCAGGAGAGCTATCCTTAAGGTGCAGAAGCTTGAAAAGAATAGCTGCAGACGAAGTATCCATAGTGTCAATGCTGTCTATCAGCTCGGCAGTTCGAATGTGAGAGGGAGGTGGCTGAATAAAATGTTACTGTAGAGATCCACCAAAATACTCATCGCTTCCGCAGCACAGCACGTAGGTCCTGCAAAACCCAAGAGCTGTAGTACTCCAGCCTTTTTTCCGAGTTGAATATGTTTAGTAGAACAGGCTTTCCGGATCACTGGCGAACCGTGCGATGAGCCGTTTTTGATGATGCAAGCACCATGTCTATTTTCTAGGACAAATGTGGTGTATCGACTTCTGGTTTGCGCATAAGCAATGCGATCACCCATGGATTGGGATTTTTGGAAACGCGCCCACGCATGCTGCTTCTTAAGGATAAGCTAGAGTACAATAGTGTAGCGAACAAGCTCGTTTTCGGTTATTCATCATCAGGCTAATTACATAACATTTATATGGAACAGGGTTGTCAGGGCGAAACGAACAAAAACAAGTTCAAGTGAGGTCAGACACGTCATTGACACACACGGAGATAACGTTTTGACATGATTACGCCACAATTATGACGCAACTGGAACCACGACGCTTTGATCGGTCGTGGTGTGGGTGGTTGGCCATGGCAACTTCAACGTCTGAACAAAGCGCTTTTGTGCGCATAAGGGTGGATTTTTTAATCGAATTCCAATCGCTTCAGCTGTGGCCAAAATTCGGCACACCTCGTTGATACACATCATACTGTCAACCTGGACTCCTCTTTTCGTCCGATTTACCGAGTCAACGCCGGCCACTCAAAAGCGGTCAGATGCCGAATTATGGCCACAAAAGCGCTTTGTTCAGACGTTGAAGTTGCCATGGCCAACCACCCACACCACGACCGATCAAAGCGTCGTGGTTCCAGTTGCGTCATAATTGTGGCGTAATCGTATCAAAACGTTATCTCCGTGTGTGTCAATGACGTGTCTGACCTCACTTGAACTTGTTACTTGTTTTTGTTCGTTTCGCCCTGACAACCCTGTTTCATATAAATGTTATGTAATTAGCCTGATGATGAATAACCGAAAACGAGCTTGTTCGCTACACTATTGTTTTCTGATGACTACCTGGGGATTTTTAACTATATAAGCTAGTGTTCGACTTCGAAGGTAACATGGTGATTTATGGTGATTTTGAACCGCCAGCGGCGTAGAATCCAATATAGCTGTGACGAGGACGTCCGTCAACTGAGTGCACAGTTTAGAAACCAAATAGGAGTTTAAATTCTTCCTAAGCCTGAGCCGCCATACGGGAACGCAGTGTATCTACAATCATGTTGCGACCGTTCCTACGGTTAATGGTGGCATAACAGATTAGGTCAGTGATGCAGACAAACGAATGAGATAACTGCATGATCGCCTAGCTGGATGGGGGTACAAGGAACGTTAGGTTATCAGGCACTAGGTTCTCGCTGGTCAGAGCATCATCAAGACGCGAGGGAGTATTACCATCCCGCGAACGTATGAAGTCTGATACCTACTCGGTTAAACAGTGTCTATTAAGTGGAAGTGTGCTGCCATGGAACATTTAGAAAGCACGTTAGAGAACACAAGGCAAATTATTTCTGGAAGATTGAAGTCACCCATTAAAAGGACATAAGAACCTGGAGGTGATAATTTCTAAACCTGCAAAAATAAGCTCGTCTCTTGCACGAACAGTAAACAGAGAAGTGTACAGCTTTTCAACTAATGAAAAGATGAACATTAGTCAGGCAAATCGTACGACAAACGACTCCAGGAGTCACTAAATTTTGAATTGTCACAATGAAAAACTTGGAGTGAAGCCACCACATGGAGGGATGCCCCTCAGCCTTTACCTGAGACAGTAGAAACCGGAACTAGCAACATGTCATAGGCTTTCAGTTCAGAATCAAAAAGAGAAGCACCAAGTCAGCACTCGATCACTGCAACTACCCGGAGTTTTGGATAGGACGTGAATTCACGAGATTTAACGAAGTTAGCGAACAACCTGAATGGGTTGGTGTAAACAACTTTGACGGGGATGACGATAAGGTAGTGCGCACTGGGTCGGCAATGTGAATGGTGTGAATCATTCACAATATGACTGTTGGAACTATCGCCGGCCCCGCAGGAGTCGGTTGCAAATCGTTTTCTGTACCATTATAATGACACTGAAGTGATCAGCGCTAACACGGTTATCAAATGTCAGTTTCCCGCATTCTTCCTCGGAACGATCGGGATGAAATGGTTATTCGCCAAGAATGAGAAGCCGCATGTAGCAACAATGCTTCCGGATGTGTTGCCACGCCTTAGAAAGTAACAGTGGTCTTAGAGGGTCGTGGGCGGTATTCCTCGGGTGTAGGGTTTGGACTGGAGACGTGCCGACTGCACCGAACCTGCACACCCACCAGCTTTAGGAGCAGAAGCCGGGATCATTCACTGGTTCCCGTCTTGCTGGGGCTCGTCCATACTGGAGTCCGCAACGTCTCTGATGATGTTTCAGGATCGATCGAAATTGAAAGACTGTTTACGTAACATATTCCACCTCTTCTGTTCGGCCCAGGGTATACCTGAACGAACCTGGGCTCTGAGAACATTATTAAGCTTGTAGGAAGTTGAAAACGCTCCCATAATGTCGTTATCATACGCTAGTACAGTCCATCTTAGTCGCGCCCCCTCAAAACACATAGAACTAGGGATTCTTGCCAACGACGTAATGCAAGACAACAGAACGGTTTGAGTCCCATTTTCGTAAGTAAGTCCCACCAGAGCTTATGATCGTGCTCATTGCAGAGTTTCAGACAGCTATCGGTGTGTTCGGGGGGCTCCTGAATGGTCACAGAGTATTCTCGAACAACCCGACTCAGCTTCTATAGCGTAGTGGCACGATGCGGTATTCAATACCACATGGTCAGCGATAACTAGGAATGGTTAGCACATGTGCATAAGAATCATGAGTCCCAAGGGTCAATTCTCGGTCCGCTTCTATTTTCGACATTTATCACCGATCTTCTTCTAATCACCTTCCCAATAGAATTGTTTGCTGACGATATCAAAATTCGGCGTGCCATAAACACTACCAACGATTCTCGAATCCTACAGACGAAACTTACCATTCTATTCGATTGGTCCCGAGTGAACTGGACTTTAAGGTAGGTAAGTATAGTCATGCACATTCGTACCTCGATGGGTACCTGCTTCAGACAGTTTTTGTCGAGAAGAACCTAGGAACCATCGTTTCGCATACGTTTGGGACCTTCAAACGCTGAAACGAGTGCAAAAAGCTAGCAACACCATGGCGTTGTTGAAACGTCTTAAGACGAGGAGTGAACTGACAGAAAATTCCCGGCCAGTTCAACCTCCGTTGTTTTTAGCTCCTTTATAGTGATGTTATTCGACCGTGACTAGAGAATTGAAGTGTGATCTGGCCACCACACCTCCTGGAGACTGTGCAACGTCGTGCCACTAAAGTATCGTCGGCTTAGAGGCGATTTGTTGTTAACCTTTTTGGTAATAAAGTCTCCCGATTGTCCGTGTCGGTTGACGCTCAACAGTGGAAGAAGCATGGCACTAAGGGGCCACTTCCTAATTGGGCCCATAGTTTTAAAACTAGAGATTCAACATAGCAGATTAGAATGCAGTCTTTGCCTCTTCTAACTACTGTGTATAAAGGCCTGAGATGATCTACCTGAATATGTTATTTTCCGCTATCTCTGTAGCAAATTTCAAGGCTCGAACCCTAATCGCGGTGATCGCTTTCATTAACATCTATTGCACCAATTCTGAGACTACATCTCTTCCCCCACTTCAACAGATTGCTGAGGGCTTTGAGGTTTTACACAATGTGATACGGAAGTCTCAAGATCACCTGCTTCCGTCTCCAACCCACCCATTGAAGAACGTAACAATACCCGGTTGGTCATGGTACCTACGATGCGTACCGGAAGACACGGAATGAATGTAATACCATGAAGCTAAGAAAGCGCCAGCAATATGAGGAAAGGCTGGCCGCGGAATCGGCCACAGCACCCAAGAGGCTCTGGGCTTACATCCGTCGACGGACCAGAACTAAAGCGGAAATCCCAGCACTGATGGATCAGAGCGGAAGCGAGGTGGTTGAGGACTGGGATAAAGCTCAGCTAATGGCTCGGCATTATGCTTCGGTTTTCTCCCAGGATAATGCGCAATCTGCCTTGCCCGATGACATTGGACCATGCCTGATCGACATGCTATTTAGCGTTGATGAGGTGGAACGCGAGCTAAGGTCGATCGATGTCAATAAGTCCCCGGCCCGGATAACATCCACCCTTTATTGCTGCGTGAACTGGCGGTAGAATTGGCTGTGCCACTGACGGACCTGTATCAACAGTCTCTGAACGAAGGTAAACTGCCAACGGAGTGGAAACGAGCAGTGGTTGCACCTATGTACAAGGGAAGGAGGACGGTCGACCAGTATCCTTGACTTGCGTACTTGGTAAAGTAATGGAGCGGCTGATAGCCCGTCGTCTCCAGGGGCATCTGGACCAACTCTCGACTCTCAGCGAGAGGCAGCACGGATTCCGGAGGGGGCGATCTTGCTTGACAAACCTCCTGCTTGCCAGAGAGCGATGGGTGGAAGCGAGAGCGAACGGCAAGACTCTGGACGTCGTGTTTCTCGACTTCAGCAAGGCTTTCGACAGAGTGCCGCATAATCATTTGCTCACCAAGCTGTTAGCGTACGCTGTCAGCTCGCCTATGATAAATTGGATAGCAGACTTCCTCCGTAGTAGGTCATTCGCTGTTAGGGTCAACCAGCAATTATCTGAATGGCTGCCTGCCCCAAGTGGTGTGCCACAAGGGTCAGTACTCGGGCCCTTGCTGTTTCTGGTTTTCATCAATGATCTATTGGACCAGTTGCAGTCGCCTGCCCTCGTCTTCGCTGATGACATGAAAGTGTGGAGGACAGTCTCTTCAGACGAGGATAGCGAAATATTGCAACTGGACTTAGATACGATTTCAACATGGACAGTTCAATGGAGCTTGCCTCTGAACCCACAAAAATGCTCCTTCATGCACCTGGGAGATATCAGGGATGTCAAGGCATATCACGTTGGAGGTCACCTGTTGACACAGTGTAATACAGAACGTGACCTCGGGGTGCTGGTGTCAGACACCCTCAAAACGCAGGCTCAAACAACACAAGCCTGTGTTAAAGCTAGGAGAGTGCTTGGGGCTATCCGTCGATCCTTTGCCAAAGTGTCCAAGGAGGCCTTTTGCTTACTCTTCTCATCTCATGTTCGTCCGAGACTAGAGTACGGCCACGCCGCAGTGTTCCCCTGTACACAAAGTGAGGTATCTCAACTTGAAAGAGTACAGAGGGCAGCCACACGCATGGTTGTTGGGATGAGGGGCCTCTCCTATAACAGACGGCTGGAGTATCTGAACATGTACCCCCAGAGTTACCGGCGACTCCGCGGGGACCTTATTGTGATACGCCGCATTTTGCGAGGTGACATGGGCGAGGAGCTCAGAGCAGATTTCCCCTCCGAAACGAGCACAGATTTCGGAGCCATCCACTCACGATTCTCAAACAACGATCGGGGCGAATTCACGCCGTATTCCGACTGTCACGGCGGGCCGTCAATAGTTGGAATGCGCTACCAGCGCAGGTGGTGCTAGCACCCAATGATGTGGTCTTTAAGCGGCTCCTAGATGCATATGATGGCGCGCTGGAAGAAGAAGGATAGTTAACGCCCTGCTTACTCCGGTGTCGAGACGCTCAGTGAAGAGGCTCACACAGTCGGCGACTCCTGCCTTCTATCAATGAACAATGAACAATGAATACGAGAAACCCAGAAGAGCCATGACCTTCACCTCAAGATAAAGACAAACGACCCTTGGCTGTCTCTCGCAATCTGATTGGCTAATGATAACAGTCACGGTCATTTGAAATAGATAATTTTAGAGAAAATATGGTTCACTTTCTGCAAAATTTTTACAGTTTCCCGTTCAATCCCTCACAGCTGGGCATCAAGTTCGAAAAGAGTATGAATAACCAAGTTTCCACTAATGCTGAGGATGTAGGTATGTGTGCATCGAGTGTGAACCATCGAGGGAATGACACATTAAGAAACATGTTTCGAAGATGACAGTTATCACCTCCCATATCACGCTACTGCAAGAGTGTTTATATAGCTATCTCGATTTGTTCGTGAGTTCTTCATTGTTTTCGTTTTCCGGTTACATAATCGTAATTTTGATGGGCTATCCCACAATCCCAACTATCGAATTGTAGTGAAAAAATGAATGAACTAAAATAAGCCTCGATACAAAGCAACGAGTGAAGTCTACAAATGGACATACCAAAAATGAACAACGCCGATGAGACGCCCAATAGTGACGCACAATGACCGATATTTCCCAAACATAATTGATAGTGCGAAGCACGGGCTGAAAATTAATGGAAACATGGAATTTTCGGCTGGCTGCCAATCACGTGAACGTAGCAGAGTTTCTTCGGAAGTGTAGTGCCACTACTTTTCATCCATTACAAAAAATATACCGTGCGATCTGATGCAAAAGTTACGCTAGCTCGGATGAATGAAGTACAAAATAATGAGAACACCGCAATGTCTGTATCCTCCGCGTTACTAACTGTATGTCATAGTAGTACTTAAGGTTGACGATTTCTTGTCCACACCGTGGATTTGAGTTCATTTTATCCGGGAGCAAATGATGGTGTTCCACAAACTTCGTTGGCCAATAGAGAAGGGACTAATGGAGGTACACTCAGCATGCGTTAAGCTGCGAGAAGTCACCCCGGAACGTATGCATAATGTTAACCTTCGTTTTTCAAATTTCGAATTGAGCTATGAAAAACGTCTGAAGGCAATCATCCCTTTCGGAGGATTAGGCTTGAAGGTCGTTCTGTCGCGAATCCTCGTTTTTCCAATATTTTTGGGAAGTTTCAAAATCCCCATTTCAGAGGAAGTACTTACAGTACATCAATTGTGGATAGACAGTGTGGTAAATGAAAAATGAAAATACGTCGAATAAACGCTAAAAGTACTGGTTTGTTGATGCTGCGTTTGACTGAAGCCCCTGAAGCGTTATCACAGAAAACTACTGAGCACGAACTTGAATAAACCTAGCTCAACAGGAGACAAAAGTGGATTCCAGCCGACTCCATTAGAGTCGGCAGTGAACGAGCTTGCTGTCAAATAGACAAGTACTGCTGTTGGTATGGTCCGGTCCCCACCAAACCGCCTTTTCAATAGCTCCACAAAATGACTTCACTAACGCTCAGCGTTTGCCTGATCACCTGAAAGAAGTAAAACAACCGTGTTACTCCCCAAAGCTATTTTTGTCACGGTTACTGTAACTCGGCTGTTTGCGTCTCACTTAGCCCGCGAGCTGGGGAAGCATAATGTGCTACTGTTTTGTCTGTTGAGCTCCCGGTAAAGATGGTGACGTAGTACTTTACGTTCGCACGTCAGTTAATGGTATCCAGCCTACTCATTCTATTTATCTGCAACACCGGTGTCCATCTGATGATCAATTGAACAAGCTGTCACCGAAAATTAGCTAGTTGGTGCACTTTTCCGACCTCCATCCTTCGAAGTTCATCGTGGTGACCGGGTTAGTGAGTGTGACTTACTTAGGATGCTTTCAGGTCCTCGATAGGTGGCTAGTCTTTTTGAAGTCAATCTTTCCTGACTCGCACGCTGTCTCCGAGGGTGCAACGACCACAATATTCTTGCAATCAGCGGCGTCGTTGGGCGCCAATGAGCACATTTTTGGTTGCTCACCATTTCGAACCGGTCAGCATCCATCTTAACTGGATTAGTTCCTCGCCAACGAAGATTTGATGCCAATAACCCTGAACTAGAAGCCCCCTTTAGGGTCAAGTAACTACACGATCATCACGTTTGGCTTCTTCTGCAGCACTGAACCCGCTCTTTCAGAAAGATCTCACCACAGAAGTGACTTTGGAAGGCTCTGAGTTATCCCGTCCTATTGATTGTTTGTGCAAAAAGCCTTTTTGTGCAGTCGATATTTTTGTTGAAGTTGGCATACCCCCAATCTATGGCCAAACCACGGAAAGTTCCAGGTCAACTTTGCCGCTGCACAGCCAAATTGAGCTACAGTAAACGGAAGGATCGGGCAACGTTTAGACATCTGGAATTGAGTCCGATCGCGAGACCTACGATCGCATCCGAAATCGATACGCAACGTTTATCCAAGAATGCCGCTTCTGGCATACAAGTCTCTCTGCCCCTGATCCCAAAATCCTGCTCCATTCCATGTATTCTACTTGGAAAGCAAAACCTAGTGTTTTCCGACTGATGGACGCGTACTAACACCAAATATGTTAACATGCCAACTGGCTACTACGATAACACCCTCACTTAATCTTTGTAGCGCCGAGCAGGAACGTAACCGTCGCACTTCCTTGTGATATATATATATATGTATATATATAGTGAACACGCTTCCCCTGGCCCAAATACAAAAACTGAGTTAGTCCAAAGATAGTCGCCCTTGGCCGAAATAGAATATTCTCTCTTGCTTTGTTTGAAGATACCTAAAAGCTTGCTAGTCATCGGAACATGTCGCCCAGCAAGTCTCTCAATCAATATTCCATCCCTATGAGTTAGGAATGAGCTTTTCACGCTCCTGTGTACAAGGGTGATGTCATTAAACTTCCTGTCGGCTACAGGCTGATAGCTGTTCGTGCTAGTACATTCGAAACGCTGAGAGCGCTCACGTGGGATGTGCTTTCCAGCCATTTGTTCGCCGGAACATTACTTCATGATACTCACCACGGGCAATTATCCGTTTCGAGGGATTCGGCTTGAAGGTCGTTCAAAAGGGAAAACGGTCATTTTGGCGCGAATCCTCGTTTTTTAAATATTTTGGGCAAACTTCGAACTCAGCATTTCAGGCGAAGTACTTATATTACATCAATTGTAAATATGCAGCGTTAATGGAAAAATGGGAATACATCGAATAAATGTCAGAAAGTACTGGTTTGGTGATGGAAACGTTTTCCACCATTTTCGCGAAAATAACCCGTTATTGGCGTTAGCTCATTTTTCAAGTCTTATAAATGCGCTCATTGCAATTTTCGAGATGAAATACGTCATTCTGTAGCCTGAGAATACTTCACTTCGCGGCGTTTCCAAGATATGGTCGAAATGGATCATACAATGTTGGCATTGCATTTCAACAAGAACACTAACACATTTGATAGTGAAACATGTATGACAACGTTTCCAGCTTCCTTGTCTATACGATATTTTTACTGTTTCTCCTTGTTTGGAAGATTTCAGGTAGATACTGGTCGACGAAACGTTGCCTTAGAAATGGTTGGAAATGACGCTATCATATGGTTGTTTTCATCTTCGGTGTATATGGAGCGGCGTAAGAAAAGGGTATCATGTCTCTCTATCACTGAGAATCTTCAGAAGTGAATTCTGTTCCACTCTACTGCATTGTTTTCAACTAGGTTGAGGTCGCGTGTCGTTCATACGAAACAGTATACGGAAACAGATGAACTCAAGCTGCCTGCCGATCACTTGGGAGGTATACCTCTCAGCCAGTCACAACTTGATGGTTAGAATTTGCTGTTTCTGGTTTTCATCAATGATCTATTGGACCAGTTGCAGTCGCCTGCCCTCGTCTTCGCTGATGACATGAAAGTGTGGAGGACAGTCTCTTCAGACGAGGATAGCGAAATATTGCAACAGGACTTAGATACGATTTCAACATGGACAGTTCAATGGAGCTTGCCTCTGAACCCACAAAAATGCTCCTTCATGCACCTGGGAGATATCAGGGATGTCAAGGCATACCATGTTGGAGGTCGCCTGTTAACACAGTGTAATACAGAACGTGACCTCGGGGTGCTGGTGTCAGACACCCTCAAAACGCAGGCTCAAACAACACAAGCCTGTGTTAAAGCTAGGAGAGTGCTTGGGGCTATCCGTCGATCCTTTGCCAAAGTGTCCAAGGAGGCCTTTTGCTTACTCTTCTCATCTCATGTTCGTCCGAGACTAGAGTACGGCCACGCCGCAGTGTTCCCCTGTACACAAAGTGAGGTAGCTCAACTTGAAAGAGTACAGAGGGCAGCCACACGCATGGTTGTTGGGATGAGGGGCCTCTCCTATAACCGACGGCTGGGGTATCTGAACATGTACCCCCAGAGTTACCGGCGACTCTGCGGGGACCTTATTGTGATACGCCGCATTTTGCGAGGTGACATGGGCGAGGAGCTCAGAGCAGATTTTCCCCTCCGAAACGAGCATACATTACGGGGCGAATTCACGCCGTATTCCGACTGTCACGGCGGGCCGTCAATAGCTGGAATGCGCTACCAGCGCAGGTGGTGCTAGCACCCAATGATGTGGTTTTCAAGCGGCTCCTAGATGCACATATGATGGCGCGCTGGAAGAAGGAGGATAGTTAACGCCCTGCTTACTCCGGTGTCGAGACGCTCAGTGAAGAGGCTCACACAGTCGGCGACTCCTGCCTTCTATCAATGAATAATGAACAATGAATACGAGAAACCCAGAAGAGCCATGACCTTCACCTCAAGATAAAGACAAACGACCCTTGGCTGTCTCTCGCAATCTGATTGGCTAATGATAACAGTCACGGTCATTTGAAATAGATAATTTTAGAGAAAATATGGTTCACTTTCTGCAAAATTTTTACAGTTTCCCGTTCAATCCCTCACAGCTGGGCATCAAGTTCGAAAAGAGTATGAATAACCAAGTTTCCACTAATGCTGAGGATGTAGGTATGTGTGCATCGAGTGTGAACCATCGAGGGAATGACACATTAAGAAACATGTTTCGAAGATGACAGTTATCACCTCCCATATCACGCTACTGCAAGAGTGTTATATAGCTATCTCGATTTGTTCGTGAGTTCTTCATTGTTTTCGTTTTCCGGTTACATAATCGTAATTTTGATGGGCTATCCCACAATCCCAACTATCGAATTGTAGTGAAAAAATGAATGAACTAAAATAAGCCTCGATACAAAGCAACGAGTGAAGTCTACAAATGGACATACCAAAAATGAACAACGCCGATGAGACGCCCAATAGTGACGCACAATGACCGATATTTCCCAAACATAATTGATAGTGCGAAGCACGGACTGAAGATTAATGGAAACATGGAATTTTCGGCTG
>LOND01000194.1:34451-44563 GCA_014220965.1 Paragonimus kellicotti
GACACCGATAACGTTACAATGAAATCAGGAGCGCACATAGATGGCAAATACGCAAAATAGAACGTCAGATTAACGGCGATACATTTTAACCTATTTCGAAAGTTTTGAAAAATTATCGGGTACGATAGACGATGAGCAAAATAACTAGAAACAATCCATAGTGCTCACTTCGCACCTCAGTGAATGAATCGAGATCGTGCTCAATTCTGCGTATGTTGAATAGTACACTCCGTTGAGCCGCTGGATAACATTTGCCGTCACAACGAGACTGGACGTTGACGTGGTGTGACGGCTTGCGCATCTCGATGACCTATTGGGCTAAACTGGACGGTGTGGCCACCACACCGATAGAGTCACTCATACCAGGCAGGCCAATGGGTAGAGGTCTGACAAACCAGTCTCCTGGTCCTCCAGGTTGGGGGTTGGAAGAAGGTTGGCATCTTTTCCGAAAAATGTACCAGTTCTGGTATTTTGCCACTCACCCACTACCTTGTGGTACAAGCTTTTGAGCCAAAGGCTTTGGTTGAGAACCCTAATCGTTCTCCTGTCTAGGTCTGGGCGTCCTGGCAGTATCTCAGCCCACACACAACCATGAATAATCACAACAATAATTCCATACTGCATCGGCCGTCTCGCAGTATAAACCGGGTCGCCCTATCTGCTGCATACAGCAGGGTGGATAGGCGAAAACATGCTACTGCTGACCCTCCCCCACTGTCCTATCAAATTTAGCTCTCAGGCCCCTCCCGACCTCCATTTCTGATAATTACTCTACAGGTCCCACAACAGATATAGCTAATCATAATAACTGTATCGATAAGTCCAATCTGTTGCCATTCGGCTTCAGGCTTCCCACGCCCCTTGCTTAGACCTAGAACGCGAATTAATATAGGTGTCTTCAACGTTCTCACGCTACGCTAAAGCCTTTATTAGGTTCATTTGTAGGGCCGCTCGTGGCGCAACATGATATTCGAAGAGAACGACAGCGTCACTTAGGGTCGGTTGGCATGTCGCTGGAATCTAGCTGTACATGATATATCTCTCACCGATGGCCATAGGAATAACACCAGTTGGAGACATAGTCATTTTTTTTTCGCGAAACGCAATAAATGTGCGTATCCCAGCCTATTGATCACACTAAATGAGTCCAGGTGGGTTGTGTATGACACTTTCCACTGTACGCGGGTGGTTATATTTTCACTATGGTAGGGTGTTCCTCAGGCACTACTATTGCAAGAATTTACCGTGCTGTGGCATTTGTCAATGTGTAATCAACCAAACAGCTGTCCATCCATCTTTTCAAAAATCTGGTGTTCGTCGCCAGGTTTAAACCACTCTCATGCTTACAGATCAACATGCAGCGGTCGTACTGTTGGTATGAACGAACACCTGGCGAGGTGACTAGTGAACCATACTCTTACAACTCGTGCCCAAAGTGTACGCTGTGCATGGCGCATAATCCGGGTGGATTTGTTTCGTTCAGTCAACTGTGCTATAACCGCAAAAAAAACTGACGATAAGCCAACCTTTTTCGACGAAAATCACACTAAAGAAAGCGCTCAGGACCTCGACTCCACGGAGAATCCACAAACCTTCCCTATCAAGAAGCAGAGACAATAAAATAACGTGCTTTTTCACCTCGTGACAATTGTTATACAGCAGTGCTATATTTATAAGTTAAGTGACCTTGAAAAATAAGTGGGATTTTCTTTGCCTTCGAGAAACGCTCCAAACAATCTGATGGGTTGACACGTCCCAATCAGTTTACTGAGCCTTTGGGGCACTAGCCGAAATTTGACCTCAGGTTTGAAATCTGCGGTTAGGATTTTCTCATCCTAACGCATTCGTAGAGACATGTACATTTACTGCGTTTCACTGAAGCCGCATCCGTCTCGAAATAGTGGCTGTGTTCAGGAGTTCGTGACGGGCTTGTGTTTATCCTGCCAAATTGCAACGTCTACCCCGACTGTTGTTTTCTTTGGATAACATTCATTCATTGGATTATTCTAAGCCGTTTTCTATACGTCATCTTTCGGCAGTGTAACGATTGACTGGAAATGGCATTAAACCCGTATCTACTGTAAATATGGCTTCAATGGCATTTGTGACTCACGAAGCTGGTGACGTGTTTTTCATGAAGTGTGTAAATTCTCCTTTCATTAACCGCTTCCCCCACCGTATGCGCCACCATGATATGCGTCCTCGTTTATTCTCCGAACAAAATTCGTGGGGAAACCGGAGAATCTAGAAGCCCTTTGTATTGTATAAGTGCAACCAAAAAATCCGTCGACATGTTTAACGGATACAAACAAAATTCCCATAGGTAGCTTGCCATAACAAAAACTTCCCATTCATATATGCGCTTCATCTTTTGCGATTTTTCTATGACATTCCGATTCGGCAACTTCATCCGATTCTCACCACGCCACTGCGTTATTCGGTGAACATTCAGTACGCACGCCGTATGATCGACGAGATACTCTAACATACCCAGAAGAACATTTTGTGAGCTGCTTCTGTCTGTCCATTTATCTTTGCGGGATGTTCAAAATTGACCTAACGGCACTCCGTATAGTTCGACCGATTCAGACGAGGTTCCTCCTCGGATTCATACAGATACTTCCAGTCTGTTTGCACCTCTTCATAACCTCTCCATACGTGCACTTCAAACAGACAATCTCCGTATTACTTTTTAAAAAATGCTGCTGCCACATTCGTCTTCAAGGCGTTCCTTTTACAAACTAAAAGCATGCCGTATCTGACATCTAGATGTGTATAAGAGACAGCTCCTCCACAGAGCCTTTAGGGTTGAAGCTGGTAGTTACCTCTTCTCTTTCTTTTATCTCTTTGAGGTTTTTTCGAGGCTTAATGGTCAGTTTTACGTTATTTTGGGTCTACACCAATAACTTCCTTGATTTCATTTCTAACAACACTCTCCTTTATGCGAATGACCTTAAAGTCCGGATGAGTGATAGACTAATCCTGGCCCTAACGAGCGCTGGTCAGATACTTGTAAACCTCCTCAACGACGCCAAAGGTGCGCACGTCACTTGCAGTGCCTAACGTACAACGTGTTGCAGTCTGAATATCGAAAGTCGATCCGAAGACAATCTTAAAGTATTTAGCTGTTATCCAATTTTTCTATCGCCCATCGTCACGAAGTGGCTGCAAAAATGGAATTCGGAGTAATAAAACGAACTTTCCACCCACATTGACAAACCAACTTTTCATGTCCCCTATGGCGTTCGCGTAAGGGTGTTTTTTGAATATGCCAAACGAGTGGTGTATTCAGTTTTAAAAAGTGACGTGCTTGCCACTGGGCTACGACCAAAATTACCATACTCCCGAGACACGTCTCCCCATGTGTCTTGTCTTGAAATGCGCGGTATTTATCCACTTGGCTCCCGATGACACTGTGGCAACTTAATCCTAGTGAACTTCTTCACTGTGGGAGTTACAGAAGGCGTTTTTGTTTTCATGACTTCCAACAGACGACGAGGTAACAACAACCAGCCTTATAAATCTTGACCTTGGGCTGTCATCCGTCAACAGTTCTTCTATCGAGTTGTCCATCAGTGGAGCGATCACCTTTCGGAAATTGTTAGTTTCACCCCCAAGGTTAATCGTTAAGCGGTAATATATGTCACTACTTAAAAATTAGGCGAATTTTTAGTTTTGCCTTGTTCTTGCCATTTACCGTGATTACCAAGATTGATGCTAACCCCTGTTTTTTAACGGTCGCCTTGTAGGTCGACAGACACCCGCTGGATAACAAAAAAGTCAAACTGTAAACTTGACCCCCAGTTTTGTGCTAATCATTGGAATCACCGATTTGGTCGCCACCATTTCCGATGATTGCTCCTCAAAGTCACTCCGGTTTTTGTAAGTTTGTAATTTTCTGATACAATGGGAATAAATTGACTCATTTCTTGTGAAAGGCTCCGCTATACTGCACATAACATTTTATTGGTTACTCATATAGTACTTGATTAATGGAATTATTACGATAAAAGTTTGTGTATCTTTTTCTCTGCCTCTTCGGTTGTCATTTTTTTCTGTCAAAACTTGGTAGTCCACTGAAACAGGTTAACGCCAGTTGTCGTTCCAGTTTCTAAGACTTTTGTTAACTCACAGTGGTTGCCGATCCTATGACAATGTCTGTCATCTTGTTTAGCATGGTCTGCGTGTAGAGTTAAGCAAAGCAGTGTCATCTGAATACTTACTATTGGTCAACCTAATGTCAGTAAGAAACTAAACACCGAGCTCTTTAGATTCCTTAGGCGCACCTTCGAGAAGTTCATCCGTACAAAAATTGAACAGAAATGGGGAGAGTGAACATCCCTGGCGAACAACGGTAGAAATGTTGAACATCCCTGAGAATGATAATTTCTGATGCTTCTCGGTCGTTTTGTACCACGGAAGAGCGTTGACTTAGGGAATCCCACCTCGGCTCCTTGATTCAAAAATCGGACCTGTGAGACAACGGAATATAGGGTTTCCCTGGATACTCTATCTTGAACCAGCGACTCAAGAGTGACGCATTTGACAGTGAGAAGCTTGTATAGCCCGAGAGCGCAGTAAATACGACATTCCTGTCTGATTCTGGTTATTGTTGCGCACATTGGATGTATTCGAAACAACACCACACTTCCGGATGGTATCGACTGAATTCTTCGTCTATAGTGGATAGTACGCCAGCGTGAGTGTACCTGTCCTAACCCCCTTCGGTATGTGTGATACAGCAGTGGGACTACCGTGAGAATATTTTTGCTGTGAGCTCACGCGGTCAGCAGTGCAACATGCAACTCTAAGTGCAAACACTCATCATCTGAACGGCAAAATAATGCCGTACGTTTGATTTGACATCTTTGCAACGAAAATGATTTTAATTAGGCGTGTAAACTTGTGCAAGACAAGGTCAAACAAAAGCGCCAGCTTTTGGTCATGAAATGGGTACAAGACGAATCCGTTTTTCATAGAGTTGAATTGGAAACCGTGCGGCATGAAATACTGACAGTGGACCTGATCAAAGAGCGGATAAAAACCAAGGGTCTGACCGTGTGGAGCCACCCAGTGACTGCTCACGAACACATGGCCCACTGCGCACTGTGACATTAAATCTCACTTGTGACTTCGTGTTAATGTGGAGCAATACCACTGATGTATTGCTGTCTATGATGATGAATGTGGAGCTTCTCTTGGCTATGTTGTATGCGCGCAGTGATAAGGAGTACGTCAATGTTTAGTATGGAGAAATGCTACCAGTC
Source organism: Paragonimus kellicotti (assembly GCA_014220965.1). NCBI lineage: Eukaryota > Metazoa > Platyhelminthes > Trematoda > Plagiorchiida > Troglotrematidae > Paragonimus > Paragonimus kellicotti. The sequence continues at coordinate 39,719 of LOND01000194.1, forward strand.
GTTTGAGGCTCTCATGTTGTCTAGACAGACAGACGTGAACGTCGGGTTCAAACTAACCAAAAAGAATGAGCCACTGAAATTCTCGAATTAAAGGGTAGCGCACCGGAAATATTTGTCCTACGCATAACGTTTTTGACTAGTGGTTTTATACCACTGATAATAAAACGCTATTTTGAACAAGTTTGAACAGGAGTACAGTTTGGTGAGTTATTCATTGTAGTTGGTTTATAGTGTACTCTTAGAGCGTACAGCTCAACCAGTAGATAGGTGTTTTATGAAGCATCACTTTTAACGTTAGCTTATTTCGGGAAACTGAGGAGGACGGTTAACTATAACGAAGAGACTTATGTTTTGACACAAAATATGACATAATCACGCATGAAATTCGGCCCATTTGGTCACAGCAAGAGATGTTTGAGGCTTTCGCTTGCAGCTGCAGATGAATGAAATTATTGCTGATACACGACCATCCACAGAAGATTTTGGATGCTCACATGTACACTGAAATCTCTAATGACTCTAAGAAAGAGGTAGTTCTTAATTTACCACCCACAAGAGACAACTTAACTGCTGTCGTGTGTCCTAAATTACATTTTTCAGAGACGCCGCATTCACTCGCTGAACTTTCCATACTCTTTTTAACCCGACAAGTAGGTCTTATGAATGCAACACGCAATGTAACAACTTATTTTGCCTCTCACGTTGTCTGCTAGTTCACTTGCGGTTGTATTGTCACACATAAACAGAACGAATCAGAGTATGCATCAATACGTGATTGAACACTTATCAGAGTGATTGATCAAATCATTGACGTAGTCAAATGGATAAATGTTTCGTAGAGCGAAAAAGCCGACTTCGTTAATCTCACAGCATATCCAGTCAACAGATCATCCCGTTGATCCCTTCATTGTTACTTAATCCTAATTCGATTACTGGTTAGTAGCACGGATTTGTTTGATTTAACTTAAACTAGTCTGACTACCCTGTAATTGTGTTAATCTGACGCTATCCACCAACTTTTTGCGCGCAAAATCGTTCATGCGAGCTGTTTTTCTGTCTTCAAGTTGACCTTCGGAATTCGACTGACTGGTTTGCTCTCGTGCTGTTCGCAAATCCATTATATTTAAAGGTCTTGTTTGCTATATGTGAACGGTGGGACGCAGCGGATTGTTGATGTTAGGGTTAACCTAACCCTGAGAATACGGATCAGATTTAATTTGTCGTATGCTGCTTATGGCTTACGAACCGTGTGTACATTCAAATATCTTGTACTGCTTCCGAGTGATACTGAGGGACACAACCGTATATGAATGAAGCAACTTTTTCACTGGTCTTATCAGAACGAGGATTAGAGTTACTACGTGCTGTATTGCTAGATTATTGTCTTTGTGCCCTCTGTCGTCTTGTCTTATGTTGTCGTCATTCGTGGGTCGTGCGAAGCCAGTCTGGGGTACTCCTTCGATGTGTTGATGCTCACCGACGCAACGATTGAAGTCCAACAATGCGTGTCCTGCCGCGTTGGCCGAATGGGTTAGGAGGACCCAGTGTTTCAACTAGTACAAGCAAAGACGCGTGACCTTTTGTTCATACTCGCTCTCGATTTACAACGACCGTAAATACCTGGGTGCATATGTGTTTGTCGACGTTGACAAATCGTCGCGTGCACTGATCGTGCCGGTCTTGAATGTTTCGATCTGTTCTAAAAAGTCATCCACAACCAAACAACACCTAAAGGAATTTACCGTTATGTTTACCAGAGACAGATTTGAACGCTACCAACCAACCGTCGCCCAACCCTACACAAACTTTGTGGCAAACCTAACTGATTCGGAAGGTCATAGGAACATGTGTGAAACAAACTGCTGTAATATATCTCTATTGACAGAAGAATATTTCATAAACCTGCCCGGCCAGATGCGGGTATTAAAGTAAGGATGTCGCTATTCCAAAAAAGTATTTCACCCGAATGTCTTTCGTAGATGACATACCCTGATGTAGATCCTGGAGTTACATTGTGATTTAAGTGCATGTTCGTTCAATGGAAACGTAACGTATACGTTTCACCACTTCGCTCATCATGTGAGCCGTATGGCCGTTCGCCTGCGCGTATTCCGGAACGCTCGGGATGCGCGATCAATTGGTCAACTACTCACGTTGCACAGCCTGCGATGGTTGGGTCACGTACTCCGCATGCCAGCTGAGCGTTTACCGTACCGGGCATTATATACTGAGACCACCAACAGTTGGGTGAAACCACGTGGTGGTCAAGCAACAACGTGGTCACGAAATATGAAGACCGTGACTGTTCCACTGAGTAAAGTTGGTAGGTGTCGGATACCTGGCTGGAGCCACCGTAATCACTCAAATTACTGGTTAGACACGCTGTCGGAGATATCAATGTGTTGCTATCAATGGCGTACCTGTAATCACACGATTTCTAGTTCTTCCTCTTAATTTTCTTTTATTATTGCCACCTTTTTTTTAACCTTTTCGGTAATGTTTTCTTCTAAGCTACTCAGCCGTAGCCAAAATGCGGCATCCTGTTGTTTTCGATTGACTCCTGGTAACTCGATAAGTGGGATGGAAAGATGTGACCCGACTGACAATTTGACGCGAACCGACAAAATGTATTACAGTTTCGGTGGAAATTGTCTTAATGATCCCGCCAGGTTGGATCATGTTCACGGTTATGTTCAGTTCAGGGTCTGGTCGTGCGACCCACATTGAGTTGTTCCAAAAGAACAAGTAACCGGGTAAACACAGAAGGAAGCTGCGAAAATAGGTACTTTATCATTTATCCGTAGGCACAAAGCTGAAGTAAAGTTAAAACAGACATGTAAGTGAAGGATTTCATTGTCATTCATTCGCCGATATAGCTCCTCAATGAGATCCCCATTGGAGAACCTTCATTTTGATGATGAAGCTTGAAAATGACCTCTGAAGAAGCCATTCACGGATGCGTTATATATAAGCGTTATGTAAATGGTATTCTATGTGTAGTCAGCAAACATTCTAATCCAACGGATATCTTAGTCATTTTCAACTAGGCCTACGTTAGCATAACATTTATACTGGAATATGAATCTAATAATCTACTTTGACGTACTCAGCGTCTTGCCGATAGTTCCGTTTAACGCAAGGTCGACAGGAAAGAAACCGGCTACTTTTTCTTACTGACAGAAAAGAAGACCCATAAGCTACTTGGCTGATGGAACCGTGAGAACATGTGCACAAGATATGATTGTCGATGAATTGTCTTTCTTGCGCACATTATTCTTGCAAGGTGGCTCTCGGGACGATTTGTAGACAAGATTATGCAACGTCGCAAGAGGAGGGACAAAGTATGAATAAACAATAAAGAATGAAGTGTATATTTCATTACCATTCAAAGGTGACGCTTACTTAAGCTGTCACTAGAAGACTCAGTAGTGTTGTCAACACAATCTCTTGTTCTGTTAAGTTGCGTGTTTGTTTCCATTTTCACTTCAGCCTTGCCTACCGATAGAAGATAAAGTGTCTGTTTTACCAGTTTCTTTCTGTGGAACTAGTTAAGTGAGACGTAAACATCATGCAGTTCAGATCAATGGAAGGGTTACTGGGACAACTATCAGGGTGATTATGGTATATCTTGTTAACTCGAGTTATCTCGACTCCGCTGCTTGTGTTCCTCCGATTTATCGAGTGACGAGCAGTCAGTCGAAAGCTGTGATATGCCGAATTGTGGCCACGGATGGGGCGATGGGAATTCAATTGAGTACACCAACTTTGAGCGCACGACAGTGCTTTGCTCAGGTCTTGCTGTTGCCATGGTCCACCACTCATACCATGCTCGATCAAACTACCGCGACTCCAGTTGTATCATGATTGTGATGTACTTGAGTCAAAGCGCTGTCTTTATTTGTGTCTGTGACGTAGCTGGCCTCTTTTGAACTTGTTATTTCTCTTGTTGGTCTCACTCTGACAACGCTTTTCTATTTTCTCATGTTGAATAACCGAAAACATGTCCGTTCGCTACACTGTTTTCTTACTATACCCTCGGATCTCTTATCATCTGAAGTGGACTTCCACCTAAGGGCGGTTTACATCTTTCGCGCTAAATTTCGTAGGGATCAGAGTGTTTAAAACACTCATTTTTGATTTCTCTTGCTTTTTTACATTTGCTGAAATGCATATGTCGGAGCCTAGTAATGCGTTTGGCCTTTATATACACCATCCTAATCCGGAATGTTGTGTTTGAGTTTCACGCCAGTAGGAACCAGGATTAGTGTGAACTTGGATTTTTACAATTTCGGTGTTGTTACTTTCGATTAGCCTCATTTCAATGTTGTAGAAAATCACAGATGAACATAGTCTTCTGGATACCGGCCAAAAGGTTGACAATACCACCTTGACCTTGAAGTCAAACCCTTCGTCTCTCGAACCGATATCATAGTTGGACCACTTGGCTACCCATTTAAGCTTCATCCAGGTTGCTCAAAGTACACTTGGCAGTAAGCAATTGATTTGTATTCCAAAACGTGCTCGATGTACTTACTCTATATATCGGGAACACTGTGAGTACTTGGATGTTAGACCTGCCTGTTCACTTCCGCTTAACCGTATCGTTGTCAATCAGTGGTCCCAGGATGCACACGATTAAATTAGTGAGAATGCCTAACGTAGAACAGACCGAAAACTGGGAGTGATCGTCGGAGACTTGTATATATTTAGCGTGTGTCGCATTAGCTGTGCAGTTTGTATTTCGCTGGTTCTGCAATAACGACTGACGAAAGTAAATCGGAATGTAAACGTCTCGTGACATGTTTTATCTCTTTTTAAACTAAATAGATGAAAATTCAGTGTTGA
>LOND01000194.1:68031-89277 GCA_014220965.1 Paragonimus kellicotti
TAAAGCATTTGTTTTGTTTCATAACGGTCACACCCAAACTGGCACTTTAAACACACTTTTGTTCTTAGTTGGACTGATTCGACTGTCTCTTGGGTGAATGTGAATCAATGACCACCCGGCAGCGGAGTGTTGACTAGAATGTGAACTTCATGTTAACGGTTGTTCTGAGGGTAAATTTTGAGGCTTTCAGTGGAAGCTCACGCAATAACATGCTTTCATCTACTAATTGAAATGGCTCTGCCAGTCTGCATTAATTGTTAATGTATTTTTGTGGTGTGAATTCACAGTATTTTGGGGTGTAAAAATTGGAAGCTATCGGTATCATTCGGAATGGAAGTGTTCCGGCCAGCGTACTAAGGAACATATTGAATAAAATACCTCCAGGGGGAAGTCGCGACCCGCCTACGTTTTACTGATTGTTAACATTGCAGATTTGTTGCTTATAAAGTGATCCATTCACAGAAATCTCCCGCTTCGATTGGATGTTTGCCAGCGACAGAAACCGTTTGCTTCTATGCGGCATGTGCTTCCGAGAAGAGTTATAAAGCCTCAAAAGGAATTTGAAAGTTCCACAGAAACCCGGATTTTTCGCAGATGGATCAGTTCTTAGTTGACCGATCTGCTACACTACCCACTTGCAACAATTCTAGATGTATAAACTGATCTATGCTAAGCAGACCACACTGCATCATTGATGTAAACAGCGGAAACAGAAACATGGCTCTGAATTCCCTATATTTTGAGGCCTGTACCGACGGACTCCCTAAATGAATTGGGTCAGCAAGCGCCGAAGGACCATGGTAGCCGGAACATGCCGAAGAGATAAACGAAAGAAGGTTGTCCAAGTCCAAGATAAACAGAAGTGGAGAGCTGGAACATATCTGGCGAACACTACTCGAGGTACTGAATGATTATGCAACAATTCCAAGAGACGTGCACACTTGTCTTGGGACCCTTTACTGATCCATGGGCGATTGTGAGCAAATGAATGAGGGTAGCAGTCGGACCTGAGAATACTCCATGTGGTTGGCTGCATAAATGTCGATGTTTCGTGACCGATTCCTGACCGTTCTTCAAGAAGCTGGATTTCCAGTTTGGTGAATCGGCGCAACAACTAACTAATGGTTAACTTGGATATGACAGGGGGAAAAAACAGATTTCTTTGGTGGTCATATTGAATTTGGGTTATTCATTTTGAAAAAAACGGAAAAAACTGCTGAAAGTAGCTAACAATAAGAAACCTCTTCTGTTTTCCATGCTTTTCGGAGACGTGTTGCCCCTTCAGATATCCACTTCGCAGCCGGCCACTTTCTGCTTTCGATAGATAATAGTCACCAATGCAATAAATAGTTGTTCGGACCCCGGTATCTACGTGGTTGCTCGCGATGTTCAGTCCACCTGTCAAATCGGTGCCACTAACTGATGATAAGTGAAAAGCCTTTCTCAAAAATGGCCACGTTTGAAACATTTCAACGACTAACAGAACCACAAATAAAGATGAATGACTGTTTTCCCTGGATAGAAAGGCTCGTTGCATCTATTTTGATCGTCAGTCCAAGTCGTTGTCAGCGGTCTTTGCACAGCGGGTTAGTTTGTTTACATTTGTGTTCTCGATAATCAGTATCAAATAAAGAGCCAGGTGGGCTCAAACTAAGCCTGGCTATAAAGTCTATATAGAAGTCAGAAATTCTATTCCACTACAACCGCACAACCCGTTCAAATCAAACGTTCTTACTGAAAGCTTCCATAGCTGCTACGATCTGGTTCCGGTGTACATTAAGTTCTCTCGGCGTGATCTGATTAGTTTTTTCTTTGGTGCCACTTGATAAACGCTTTTTACAGGTTCATCACGTTCATACCGGATAACGGGTGAACGCAACCCCCCTACCTCCGGAGAAAATGACAACGAAACGAGTCCAAACAGCCAAATCACTTGAGTTCATATGGTTATTTAGGAATACACATAAACTTTAAAGAAGTGACTTTACCTGTAACTGAATGCTATATGAGCGCTTTCTCCTCATGGCCGAAGTTCACAAGACGGTTTTCACTAGACAGAATGTTTCTTCTTGTGCTGAAATGTGGTAGCCGGGATACAGTGGGTATGAGATGTATATGGTTGCAAACCTCTTGCCATTGTTTGCGCTCTGATTTCGGACGCCAGTCATTTCACTTCACATGTATGACGTCTAGTCTTATTGGCCTAGTCTTATTACTGGGTATACAATGTTGCCTAGATGTTTGATCTACTCCGGAACGTTGAGGAATGTCACCGAACGCAACTAAACTACTGTCCGTTGGATTGTAAACTACCAACACTTGCGCTGGTAAATCTCAACCGACGGATTACGTCTAGTAGCGCGCATACGACCATTCACCGTAAATAGACTGGAATAGTCTTGTTCTGTTTCGAAAAGTAACGAAATTCCCTCTTCGTTTTGACCAAAACGTTCGATTTGGCCTTGCCTGAGATTTTGAAGGATAACTACTAACGAGAAGAGTAGCCTATCAATGATTTTGGATGAATACCACTGAAAAATCCCGCGTTTGAGCCTCAGAGTATCAGCGTACACCAATTCTCGGACTTACAGGAGATTTCATCAGAGCAGCTTGTTTATGAACTTTTTGGAGAACACGGGTATTAGAAGGTTCAACAATTCTCTGATGTCTCACTTTGCAAAACATTCTTCACTTGAAGATAGTGAGAAATTTTTTTAAAAAAATTAGAGAACAAAGCATAACACAGAAACGTTCCTAAGTGTCAGGAGAGAAAGTTGATGGTGAAGAAAAACATTGGTGTGCAGGATGCAAACATCAAATATTTGAACACACTGAACCAACATGCTGATGCAGCCAACAAATACATAACTAGACACTGTTATCAGGAAATGAACAAATGCAGTCAGATATTCACATATGAAGACCTGTGTGAATATGCTGTGGAAGTGGTCATGGCGACGATGTCACCGATTGGTTTTCGCACCTGTGTTCGAAAAATAGCGTTTTACGCAAAAGAACCATGAACGCGGAATTAAGCAGTTCGGCTCAGAACGGGCGGACTCGAGTTCAGATTAGCGCACATATCGCACAGCGCCAAGTTTGTATGGAACGCGCATCTAATACAGGGTGAACAATCCTTCAGATCGTTGGTATACAGCCTAAGTACCTCCACCGCTCCATCTGACCTTTCGCTGTGGACTGGCAGTTACTCTTGGGTAAAGCACAGAGCATTGACAGTCTCAGATCATAGCGCATCTTCATGATTCAATAGCAGTGTTGAAAGATGGTACAATAAAGTGCCTTAGTCTAGGTGCACAGTAAATTGGCGGTATGGCATGAATGTCGTCATGGACGTGTTCTGCGTTCTCTGGTCGATTTTGAATTTATTCTAGTGGGTAATAAACGTGGCTATGATATGAGAGGTTTTTTTGGACTACACATAAGCATGTCACGTGTAAACCTTCAAAACGAACTCACAAGGTGAATTACACCAGTGGTACAAGAACAATTTTACACTTATATCTAGCAGTGAATCTCAAACAATAGTTTTATTCTACATTGGATTTTATAGCTTCCGGTCTTTCCTCTCTCTGACCATCAAAATGTGGGAATCGTCCACTCGCCTGACTCCATAACTGGATAATGTGTGTGTGAACAGGTATCAAAACTCGATGTTACTGCAAGCGTTGCACAGACTGAGTGGTGTATGAAGTACTGTTTATTCAAAGCAATATAAATCCATGCATGGGCCATCTGATTAAAAGGAAGTCGGACCGACAAGAGAAAAATCTTAAGTTTGGATGTTCGAATTCCTCAAGATACACATCAAAAGTCTCAGTTTACTTACAGATTAGTCAGAATAATTGTATGGTGATAGTCCACCGGATTATCAGTGATTTTATTTTAGGGTCGATCAGTCAATATGTGAAAAATATTATCACCGCGAGATTAATCTCTTACAAACAGACCTTATTGAAAAACAACCAACGCTGGTTAGGAAAATATGAATCGATCTCAATGTGTGGAAAATAAAACACTGCAGTGACTTAAATAATTCATTGGCCTGCATGCGGAATGACACGCAAACTAGTTCCAAAAATTATAAACACATTTTACCTAGGCTATTCAGGGTGTTTGCATGACGTACGTTGTCCGAGTGTTCGCTTGGCGCATCACTTTCCTGTATGACGCAGATCAAGCTGTGCACAATTCCGGATGAATCGTGAGTCAACCGGTCCTCAAACTCTTTTTCCAATCTCCGTGTGGGTGTCGTGGGTAGGTTGTTACAAGATCATCTATGTTTTTCGTTTACTAAGTGGTACGCCACCAATGGCAGTGACTTTCCATACTTCATCTGACTTCACGTACATCTGTTTTTTGTGAAAAGTTGTTCATGACAAAAACTGATGGGCACATTCACTTCCATATACTTCGGCTGATATACCGTTTACATAACTATTGTCTGATTCTATACATTGAGTCTCTAATCGATTTTACTGTTTATTAATGTTGGCAGTGTAAGTTAGGGCTGCCCCGCTGAAAATTTGTCAAACGTTTCAGTCACTAAAATATCCGTACCCTTTTCATCGATTCAACAGAATGATCCTAACTAGTGATTCGTGCAAATAAAAGACATGCTTCTGTCTCGCTACACCACACCTGAACTAATTCGACATCACTGTGTAGCCACAGTGAGTTTACCTTACGTTACTGACAAGATGGATAACATTATGGAATTTCATGTAGAATTACACACGACCCCAAGTGCAAATACAGACATTCATAGTTAAACGCCTTGATTTTTCTAACAGACAATGTACTGTCAGGTTTGCGTATGACTAACCGTGGTAATCGCAGGCGCGTGCAGCTTCTCCGTCATACGTAACGGTTGTCAGATGTGAGAGAGTTAGGGAAGATAGCGATGTAGATACCACGGTTGCTTAAGTATATTAGTGCTTCGGTTGTCGAATAAGTACTTCAATCGCCATTTTCAATGCGTCAAGGTCAACGTTCGTATCCATCACTACGTCTCAGTTGCTCACCGAGATGTCTCTAAGAAAGCTACCACAAATTGTTCGTTTTGATCAGTTTTATACACCTCATTTGGATTACAAAACTCTGCACAAACCTTCCAACGCTTCGTCAAAGTCGTCAACAGAGTTCTGGACTTTTAGTCCCAAAGTGACGACCCAATAGTTGCAAATGACTCTGAGGAAGATTAGTAGGTTTGGTTGTGTTATCTTAACGGCAGAAAAATAAGTAATATTACTGATGAGTAGTAGGGATTTTGTTTTCATGTAAATTGAACATCACCCACAATTGATCGCAGCTGTCGCATTCCCATAGACTTTCCAGTCGGCCCCTTTCGAAAAGAAGCACTAGACTCGAGTTTCGCTCTCATTAGAGCTCGTCAGTAGTGCATATCCTTGCCACGGCAGGGAATACAACAACTGCAATCAATTGTGCGTGATGTCCAATTTATATGAAATACTAATATAATTGTTAACGGTTTGCAAGATATTTCTGACCAACCTACAGTACAGTACTTATGACACCGGGTTTTCCAGCGTGGTATTCGACCGCTGACAGATGGGATACAAGCTATTGGCACTTTTCAACCCCCTGCAACGATTGCTGTCGTCCGATGTTTCAGCGGGATAGCTAACTATTGTAGATAGGTTGTGCCTTAATTCGCCAGGTTTATAGAACTCTTAATTACTTACTCCTTGGCCATGGCAAAGGTGACGATCAGCCATATGCAGCAGACATTGAGTCGTTCGGTCGCAGTAAGGATGGGCTAGGCATTAGCGTAATATTGCACCATTTTGACAATATTCACACATTCGTCTATGTTACGTGTTAGGGTCGGGGTAAACCTGACCCGAAGAACACGATTCTGTTGTCAGAAATCAGATATCGCAAGCCGTTACTGAGATATGCATCGGCGTGGGATTCAAATATTTCTCGCGCGCTCACGCCGCCACAAGGTCAAGGATTTTCTATAAATACAGACCAGTTTCTCATGTAAATTCGCAAAGCGTCTGGTGGCTAAATACATTGCTTATCCGGAGTCTGCTTTGTCCGTGTTCTCATTGGTTCTTGTCGTTCACAGTGTTGGGGCCAATCGGAAGGGGTTTCTAATCGCGTTATTCGTTCATCGTTGTTCGTGTCAGTTATTCGCGTTCGTGTTCAATAGGATTCAGTTATAACATTACGTGAACCTGCTTCAACAATATCAAACAGATTTACAGAATGAGTAATGAAATTACTGTGGATCCATAGTGTGCGATCCATCGAAGCGAACACTGTCATATTCGGGCAGTAGTTGATCTTATGCTGATTGCCAAGTGAATAACCGATCACTGTTATCATTGCTTAATCTAGTTATATTAGGTAGGTTTTAAACAGCACTTCCACATATGATTCGATGGTAATCTGACATGTATGAGAACTAAACTTAATCACAGTTTGAGAATAAACACGAACGGGCGATATTCAGTTTCTTGATGAATCTGGTCATATACAAGATCGTAAGAGTCATTGAACACATTACAGGGAGATAGGGTTGATACTGAAAGGAATGTTAGTTTGATTAAACTTGCGGCCAAGCAATACACTCTTAGCATCTTGCCTTCATTTCGATTCTAACGCCACAGTTGTGGATCCTCTTACTCCCATTCTTCGGCACAGTTACCAGATTTTACGCTCACTACGCGGAACGTCCATCTATCTCTAAATATCAACAAATCCCAGACTCAAGCTATATTTTCTTATCCCATTTTAACATCTTGTCTAAATTGGCGCTTATCACAACCAGTCCCCTGCGGTCGTCTTCGACGTCCTTGGTCGTCCCCTAATCTCAAAAGTTATCTCACATTTCTTCTTTCTTAAGCGCAACAACCTTTCACTTAAGCCAGTTGTCTCGCGTCTTTAACTTTGTCAGCGTAGTCGACAGTGAGAGAAATACAGATTGCCAGACCTTTGCTGCACCAAGTGGGATGAGAGGAACAAGTATTAGTGTAAATTTTGTTGTCAGAACTATGCAACAGACTGTCTTTATTTGTGTTTCTTACTTCCGGTCACCTACCATAAACTCTTGTTTGAAGTGATTATGTATACCTTTGCATAATCCAGACTTTTGAACACGTCAGCGTGGGAATTAAATTCAAACTGATTTCAGGGAATTAATGTTTCTCAGATGGATGACCAACCACAGCTCGCTTAAATGGAACCGCCTATTTCCAGCTTAAAATGAGTACCCACATTCTACAACACGTTCTTCTTTCCGTCCTGATTCACTTATTCAGCAATAACATTCTTTCCTTTGGTTCTGCCCTCTATACACTTTTGTTGATAATGCGATCTTTTACTGTTCTTCCATACATCCTGATTAATGATGTGTAGTTCAAAAGTCCTATCGGCATTTCATTAACAATAATACAGACAGTGATTCAAGACGAAACTTAAAATGCGGATCTGTGAATGTAGTCCTATTCAACACATCAAAGTCAACTGTTTATCCCCTTCTAGTCTATATTCCCCACCCTATAATCCCATAACTATATGCATATATTTGGTTCAGCTTTCTAGTAGCTACCGTCTTCCTGCACTTATTCCAATCTTACGAGAAGTATTGCTCTAATCTCATTACACTTTAGGTTATCCGCTCAATAAGAAAGTTCATTTTTCATTTCAGAGCCGGTCATTGCTCTACTGCCCTCCCTCAATTACTCATGAATTACACATTTCAACCTCACTCTACTTTGAGCTACTGTTCATCTGTTCGAGTCCTACTTCTCAGTACATCTATAGCTTGCGAACAGTGTTTAAAGTAAATCTGCAGGCCTTGTTAACGATCCCACCTTGGCCGCTAACCTTCAGTCTCAATTTTACTGCAGAAAACCTTCATATCTGCTATTTCCCTCTCCTTAAAATATTACAGCAATTTCACCTTCTCCTATCCGCTTAACCGTTTCACGCGACGAATTGTGTCCAAACGTCAATAGCAGGTGAAATTATCACGTGGTCTAAATCACTTTTACTTTCACCATTTTCCACGTCACGGTTAAACTGTAAAATTTTCTCTTCTTCCCATAGTCTTTCAAATTTGAGACACTGGGTAAAAATCAGTCCTCTGCTAATCATTTATTGTATATACATTTTCTTAGTACACAGGGGGCTTTTGTCTGTGGTTTAACCTTTTGTCTACTTACTTACATTGTATGACAAATACAATAAACATGATCCACTGCTACTTTGCTCCAGTGACATAGAGCTGGATACACGAAAATACGTTTATCTGTCTTTCTTCCTAATGAACCCAAAAATGTTTTTTAACAGTCCTCTGGTGGCCGATTCTCAATCAATATATGTTAGTACTAAATTCAAAGTAGCATATTCCATATTCTTGTTATATCATGGTCGGATCTGAAACAAACACTGTGTCAGGCGGTCCATCCTTATTGAAAACAACTAGATCGAGGCAATGGAGTTAATTTATGGAAAACTCACCTTCGTTTTGAAACCGAAGCCCCTGCCCACCGGATCACAGACCTTATTGGTAACACATTATAGAGCAGCATTTCAGTTTATTTTGACGACTCGTCAGAGCAGACCACAGAGGGATCACAGAACGATCAAACGAAACCGCGACATAAATCCCATTCTTTGTTGAGAGGTTAGAAAGGAATGAAGTATAACAAGCACGATAGTTTTAATTCCGTTGCTTAGGAAAGCCAACATTTGAGAGAATGCGAACGGAAAAAATGCTAAGGGAAAATGGGAGAAATATCTGAGTAGGGATGAAGGACTTGGTCATAGCCTGTCAAACAAAATCAAGCAGTCCTTATTACGAAACAAACAACAGCCAGTTAGAGGCATTTTGTGCAATCGCATCTTCCTTCTCTGACATGGCCCTGATAATTAAGTGATCACGTGACTGAACTTGGTTTTCAGAATACAGGGCAACATCCTGCGTCTACCGCGATCAGTTAGAGGTGCCGTCGGGACACATACTGAAAAGTTGTTCAAAGTGGGCAGACTCGAATACTGAATGAGTGGCTCTTATGCGTCATGTGGCTGTATCTTCACTGTATGTGATTAGGTAGAACCATTCTTCGTAAAGAGTGAATGAGATCCTTCCAGTCTAATAGCCTTCGCTGACGATAACTGCAAGAAGGCTCTGAACTGAGACGACGTTGCTAGCTCCTAGAGCTTGCTCTTAAAGCAGCCCAGACTAATTAAACTCAACTACAGCCAACGAGTATACTGTTGTGTGGCAACAAGGCAACATTTCTGAAATTGAACCGCAATTGATTAGCTATTTAATACAAACTGGAATAAAAACATTTTAACATATTGTTATGCAGATTATCCACCAATCGCAAACGCTTCACAGGTGATAGTTGTTGGTACCGTAATATTTCCGAGTAGGATCAGTTACAATTGCAGTCAGCAGAATACGTACTCAAAAGATAATGAACTAACGTCATTAATACCACACCTACCGAATGCTCACTGCTTTCAGAACCGACATATCAGAACGATGATAATGTCCATAGAACCATTTATTGCTAATAAAAACCAAAAAAACCCAGTACTTTCACTGACTGCCAAATACCAACCATAAGCTAAAAGTATCAATGAAAGTGAAGCAATAACTCATGGTTTTGTTACAAACCGACATTTCACATCCAAATTTGTCCCTTGTTTGAAAACATCGAATAGATGCAACAGATTACGGATTCAGATCCAGAACTTTGTTATTACTGGATATAACCCCGTTAGCACGGTATCCAGAAGCATCGTCTGCCCTAGATGGAAGTAAACTGTCATTACCTTAACAGGCAGAATGAACACTGTATGTTGTTCCTTGAAATTCATTCCCAAACAAAACTGAGCTTCTCGAATCGTAACCACGATAGGATGAGTTGATGGAAATATTTGAAGGTAAAGACCGATGGAAAGGCCAGATGTATAGCACTGTCCATAATGCGTGATTTGTATTCTAACGCCCAGGCTGTAGTCATACTGTTCAGTCGATCAACAGAATTCAACAGTCTTTTTCCCTAGTAAAGTGAATCATTCAAACAACCAGTACAAGAATAAAAACAGATGTTCTGTTGTTAATGGTGCGTGAATTGTACGACTAATTAAGTGACAAATCAGGGTACTAAGTGAGTATTCGTTAGAATCTGTCCATGTAACCCATTTCTACTCAACTTGGGTCATATTTAATATGGGTTTGACAACTTCCCGTCTCAACAATGCATTAATCTTATGCGTGTACTCCGGGATACGGCTGCAGTTAGTACGCTGTGAGTGTGTTAAGGCTACTTCTTTGAAACAACGGGATCTTAAACGACCCAATTGACTGTTCCGGTAGTCTTGTTGTGTTGAGCACCATGCTATCCGACATCAAACGTTGAAATGACTTGACTGATATGACGTCCACATATTCATGGACGGGTTTACAACTAGTAACGTCCTCGGCTACAGTGTCTCATAATACTTCGTACAAACTAACTGGTTGTATTTGAAGGAAGTACTTCGGCTTTTGTAGTCACGATTGTGTAATCGTTACGATGTTGCAATTTTTGAAGGTTTCACAGCCACTTTTGACTGTGTAGTGTCAGTTACTTGGGATCGACACTGGATTTTGCAAACATTTCCTACAAAACTCATTTGGATGTAGCGATTCATCGCAGCTGACGAGGAATGCTCTGATAACCGTGTGACCTTCACTGTCGGCCATCACGTAATTACGAAGTACTGCTGCCAAGTACGCTGTCATGAAAATTCCGAGTCTTTCCTTGACAATCAAGTTTCTGGCTGAATGAACAGAGGCAAGGTCTACGTTTTGAAGGGTTGTAAAATACACCCCGTGCCATTTCAGAGCCTAAGTAAGTCTGTCTATCCGCTTTACTAGGGATATGAATGTATAAATTATTTCACAGTTGTTGCGCTATCGGCCTTGACTCCGAAAGAAATCGAGTTGGTACTTTGAATATCCTCGGTTATCTGGTGTCCCATTGACAGTGCCCCTCATGTCAACCTCCACGTTAGGTCATTAATTTCAACTGTTTAAGCCCATGCAACGTAAAAACCCATTTCCGTAAATGAGTCTACGACGATGCTAGCAGCATTTCTCGTAGTTTGCTCTTTTTATATCAATTTGAGTGAACCACTAGGAAATGATGCAATACAAGACATTATAACTAAATGGAATTCAAATTCTGCGCTATTAACATTGACCAATACAAAATACTTCATTCCATGGTATGCACTTTGAACTGGGTTATGATATGCATAACCTAACATTCCGTCGAATAATATACTACAGTTTTTGTTAATACATTTTCTGCAATCGACAACTATCCTTTCTATACATTGTTAATTAAAAGTGGCTTCAATATCCGTTTTGAAATGGAAGTTTCGCTCTTACTACCAATCTTTATAGTTTTGAAAGACCTTCATTTGGAAACCAAATATGCGTGAAATGTTCACTCACCGATGGTCCTATGAGGCTTGAGTTGTATAAAAGTTTGGTGTTTGCTGTTACCTGTTCAAAGTAGTGTTTCTAAAATTCTGTTCATGATACGTGAGCGCCGTCATACCATTTACTTTGAGGATAAAGACCAGGTTTTATAGTTAACCACTTTTAGGCCATAATGCATATTATACAGAGCCGATGCATATCATCGAGTCATCTGATACATTTCGTACGATTTGCTGAAAACTCGTTATCTAACACTGTAAGCAGAGGACTACTCATCCGCGCTAATGACATTCTTAGGGGTTTGGTCCAAAGCCAAGAATTTTGGGCACGCAATCGTTTGGCGTTTCAGGTTGCGCTGAACCCAGTCTTTTTGGTAGCACTCTGATAGTTCAGAGTTCAAAGTTCGCTCAGAAGACGTTATAGTGTAATTTGAACTACGCCTTCACTGTTGTTGGAATCATAATAAGCAGAGTGATCGAACTGAACGTGTGACCCTAAATCTAATTCTGAGGTACGTTAGAAACTGATAAACGTACTATGAGTCATCAGGTTTTGCGGTATTTTAAACAAGCCAACAGGGAATACAACTGATTTGAGTCTGTTGCTTTCTTTGGTATAATTATTGAAGTTGGTCGAATGTTACTACGGTGCTGCAGTTTAGAGTTGTCAACTCTGTTATTCGACTTAACGTCGAACTTTCAGCACTTAAAACAGTAAATATCGCATGAAGCCATGAAGACTATTTAGTCTGCTCTAGTTACAACCAACGGTTTGTTTTTTTACGTCAATCAATACAAAACAATGGATGCAATCGGCTAGTTTTAGAAGTTATCCCACGGTATAACAAAATGTCATTGACAGAATTGGCATGTAATTTATGTAGGCGGTAAGTGAGAAAATGTGCACGAAACCCCGGTGTTAATAGAGAACTGTGTAAAACCGCAACCGTTTTTTACCGAATCGCGGCGCTTTTACTGTAACTAGCACGCTGAAATTGACGCCTAATATCGTGAATAAATCCTAGCGGGCAGCTAACTTTAGTCCGTGTACTGTCAGAATGCCCTGGTTGTAATTTATATTGAAATTCGTTAGGTTATTTTCGTATTTGTGATTTGAACTAAAACTGTCAGAACTCAAATGATAGGCTTTCCCACTATAAACTGGTGTCAGACCAAGCAAGTGGACAGAAATGTCATGAATCCCCTTAATGAATTTGAAAAATGCGAGTAGTAGGGCATAAGATGTCTTGTACAAGGATATTTCGTTAGTTTCTGCATTGATGAGAGCAAAAGAATTTTCCTTGTCTTACGCTGTGCCAGACGTTTTTTCAGAAATACTGTGAGCTCTCAGCTTCCTTCTTGATGGTTGATCTAACTTTCGAGTATAATACGTTGGTTTTGGAGTTAAAAAGGTACAATGGACTCAGACGAATGATGTTTCTTAGAAATCTTTCAAAGAAGCAAAAGACGATCGAAATGAGCCAAAGGTTCAATAAGTCAGGACTAAAATAACGCGCGCGCTACATCCCAATAATTGAATTCGGATGATGTTTAGCTTGGATCATATAGTTTGGATAAGATGAACAGGTTGGTTTGCAACGCGGACGCTTCACGTTTTATGAACGCGTATTGGCAAAGTAACCACTAACTCAGTATGGCCAAGACAAGCACATGTGAACGCTGACCTCTCGGTGACCACGAGTGCCGATAAATCACCTTTTTCATTCATCCCGACGTGTGACCGCCATTCACTCGCTCGTACAAACATACTCTAACCAACAAACATTAGGAAACTTGTCGAGTTGATTGAAGTTGTGGAATCTGAACAGAAGAGACCTGATTCGAGTTTAGGAAATTAGATAGACAGCACAAGCGTTTGTACATACAAGATGCTGACAGTTTAGTTCATACACGAACTACTATCTACTAAACGAGAAGGAGTGAATTAGTCTATCCTGAACACACCGTTGATTACTGCAACTAAAAAGCATCCTAGGCATTATTCACAAGTGAGTACGGCTGAGCGCTGGTATATGTTAATTCGGTTGTGTATAATGTGAGGCCAGTGACACAAGGGTCAACATGGTTGCCTCATGAAAGCGTGGCCGGAGTTCAAGTCCCGGCCGTGGCAAGGATATGCACTACTGACGAGCTCTAATGAGAGCGAAACTCGAGTCTAGTGCTTCTTTTTGAAAGTGGGCTGCCTAAAAGGTTCGTAGGAATGCAAAAGTTGCAATCGATCATGCGTTATGCTCAACTTATAGTTTACAACAAGATGGGAAATGCAGTAGTTTCCAATATAAGGGTTCCTAAAAAGTGTCTTACAAATCTGTTTCAGTTAATTTGTAGTAATATAGCCAGTGTGTCATTCAGATATATGCTTTAACTTGCTACTAGACCATTTGTGTGAATTTCGTCACGACCGTTCCAGTATTCATTAGCACTTAGGCATGTATGATTCTGAAGGTTCTTCACGTGTTGAACTTCGGTTAGGCAGCCTTTAACAAGCAGACACCAAAAATCAATATCTTGACATTTTATTAGCGAAACCCGCTTTCCTAACAAACGGTGTTCATTGCATTATCCAAATATACGTTTTGAGCTGAATAGAAGCAAATGATACGTTGCTATTCTGATTACTAAAAATGTTTACCCTTCGGAATTATTAGCCGTGAAACAATACTTGGAATAAGTGGATAATACGTAGCACTTTTTATCAAGATGAGAAATCATTTTTACTAAGACGAGTTCCACCTCACAATTCCCAAGAACAAACTCTGATGCGCGTATGTTCTACAGTTCAGAATTCCCCTCAACAAGGTTTGTATTGAACTTGAATAGATCACAGTTGACTTTTGTAATAAAATGGGTGGACTACAATTTGAAGCAAATCACACAGCTGCAAACCAATCCAACTGAACATTGGCAGCATTGCTTTCTCATTTTGTTGTGGTTTTCATTTTATATGTAAAGAGTAACAGTAAATAGATATATTACTTGAAACCTTACTATCTAACTTGTGTGAACAGCGGGGCGTTGTATATTTTTCATATTCATAAAGTAGCATATGTTTAAATTAGATTTGTTTTAGGGATAATGTTAATCATATATGGAGATAAATCACTATTAAAAAATAACCTTCTTCATACTTTAAATTCCAAACAGATAACACAAAAAGCACACCGAGCAATCGATTGTTGAGAGCTTTTTCGGCTTCCAACCGGACGGGTATGATCAGGCTGCTATCACAAATGTGAAAGAATCCATCCAACAAATTACCAGACTACTAAAAAGCGGTCGGACCCTGAGAAGAGTGTGTTTGTATGTATTACACGGAAGGTCGCTGACCGCTTGCCCCCGCACACAAAGACTGTATCATTATCACCGAAAACAAATATCAATTCGTTTATCTAACCACACGGACTCAGAATACTATGACGTCAGCTGTGTCAACTAGTATACAATCCTTTCTCGTCTCTATGCGCTTTTTTAACAAAACGGGAGCACGTATAGGACACCTGAATCAAAACTCTAGACAAGATACGAATCGTGGAAAAAAATCATGAAGAGGTCGGCTGGTTGCCAAGCTCATCCACAGCTTCATCAGATACTTCTACTTTTGTTCTCAGAAAATCCCTATTTGTGGTTAATTTAGGATGGTCACCTCCAATTAGAAGTTTGGAATCGTTATGGTTGTGTCTATGAACTTACAATGTTCTTGTCAAAACATTTTTCAATTCAACTTTTACTTTATTCTGTACGACGCTTGCCGAACAGAATGAGTTTCACTGTCATTGCTAATAAACAAGGTTAAAACAAGCCAAAAGGAACCATACTTACGGTGGATTGTGCTTAGACGTTGTAGAATGCGGCCGTCTGTAGACGGGTTCATCCTATGGTGCATGACGCTGTGATCATACCGGTAGGGTTGGAGCCTTAACGCACTCTTAGCATTTAGACATCTACGTTTCCCATTTCTTGTTTGATTCGCTAATTAAGAGGTTACGTTTGGGTCCCTTTTCTGTATATATAAGTCGATGGTTACGAACGATTTGTTGCCATCTTTATTTCGTTCGCAGCCTATCGGATCATCAAGATTTTCTTGAAGGCTGCATCCCGGTATTACAGTTTTTTCGTACATTTGCGATAGACGCAGTTTATAATAAATGTGTCTGTCCAATTTAATAATTAATATTTAGGTCAATTGGAATACTGCGTTACAATATCTTTATGTGTTCCTTTATGCCAAGGTCCACAATCTACCAGCAAAGGCAGGATACAATTAAGTTGACACACAAAACGCTTTATCTGATCACTGTAACCACGCCCAGTCAACGGCACAGACCGACTTGCGTTGATGAGGAAATACTAGAAACCGCCTTCCTTCATAGGAACTTGCATTGCATTGCAGTTAGCTTTGGTCATTTTTCTGTTCGGTTAACCAAGGTATGGTTAAGGGTAACTAAGACCAGTTTAAAACTATATACTGTTCAAATGTGTGATGTACAATTTGAAATTAACCAAATCCCCGACTACTCATCAGTAATCTAAAATATCGCCTAGCAGGTTTAATGAGATCGGAGATTTCGACCTGTCTAGGAAGTCCTAATCGCGGGGTTATCGATTGGAGTTAACAGGCAGTAACTGTGTCTTCCTCTCGAGACGATCGGGCAACCTGATCATTACTCACAAGCGAAAGTGGTTGAGCGTTCACATATGATAATTCGGTCGTGCCTAATGTGAGGTCAATGGCGCAGTGGTCAACACGGTTGCCTCATGAAAGCGTGGCCGGAGTTCTAGTCCCGGCCGTGGCAAGGATATGCACTACTGACGAGCTCTAACAAGAACGAAACTCGAGTCTAGTGCTTCTTTTCGAAAGAGACTGACTGGAAAGTCTATGGGAATGCGACAGCTGCGATCAACACAGCGCCAAGTTTGTATGACGCATCACATGACATGAAAATCTTTAGCATCGTTGAAAGCAACCTAGTAAGTTGTACATTGACACATTGCTGAATATAGATCTGTTGAAGGTTAAAAGAGAGTGTGAAAGATTACCATATAATCCTCTTGGTTCTAGCACAGTAAATTGGTATGTGTATGTGTGCTCGCCATCTGTGTTTCAATGACGGATTGTCTGACGTTTTTGTCCGTTTTAGAATTTAGTTTCTAGCTGGGTAAACGTGGCTATGATATTCAGAGGAGGTTTTTTGGACACACACTAGATGGTCACTTAAAACCTTCAAAACGAACTCACAAGGTGAATTACACCAGTGGTACAAGAACAAATTTTACACTTATATCTAGCAGTGAATCTCAAACAATAGTTTTATTCTGACATATGGTTTATAAGTTTCATCTGTGACTGTCCATCGCCTACTCTCTGTTATAGAAAGTGAAAAACAGTGATAAACTCGAGTACTGGCTTGCACAGACTGAGTGGTGTATGAATTACTGTTTACTCAAAGCAATATAAATCCATGCATGGGCCATCTGATTAAAAGGAAGTCGGATCCGACAAAAGAAAAATCTTAAGTTGGATGTTCGAATTTCCTCAAGATACACATCAAAAGTCTCAGTTTACTTACAGATTAGTCAGAATAATTGTATGGTGATAGTCCACCGGATTATCAGTGATTTTATTTTAGGGTCGATCAGTCAATATGTGAAAAATATTATCACCGCGAGATTAATCTCTTACAAACAGACCTTATTGAAAAGCAACCAACGCTGGTTAGGAAAATATGAATCGATCTCAATGTGTGGAAAATAAAACACTGCAGTGACTTAAATAATTCATTGGCCTGCATGCGGAATGACACGCAAACTAGTTCCAAAAATTATAAACACATTTTACCTAGGCTATTCAGGGTGTTTGCATGACGTACGTTGTCCGAGTGTTCGCTTGGCGCATCACTTTCCTGTATGACGCAGATCAAGCTGTGCACAATTCCGGATGAATCGTGAGTCAACCGGTCCTCAAACTCTTTTTCCAATCTCCGTGTGGGTGTCGTGGGTAGGTTGTTACAAGATCATCTATGTTTTTCGTTTACTAAGTGGTACGCCACCAATGGCAGCGGCTTTCCATACTTCATCTGACTTCACGTACATCTGTTTTTTGTGAAAAGTTGTTCATGACAAAAACTGATGGGCACATTCACTTCCATATACTTCGGCTGATATACCGTTTACATAACTATTGTCTGATTCTATACATTGAGTCTCTAATCGATTACTGTTTATTAATGTTGGCAGTGTAAGTAGGGCTGCCCCGCTGAAAATTTGTCAAACGTTTCAGTCACTAAAATATCCGTACCCTTTTCATCGATTCAACAGAATGATCCTAACTAGTGATTCGTGCAAATAAAAGACATGCTTCTGTCTCGCTACACCACACCTGAACTAATTCGACATCACTGTGTAGCCACAGTGAGTTTACCTTACGTTACTGACAAGATGGATAACATTATGGAATTTCATGTAGAATTACACACGACCCCAAGTGCAAATACAGACATTCATAGTTAAACACCTTGATTTTTCTAACAGACAATGTACTGTCAGGTTTGCGTATGACTAACCGTGGTAATCGCAGGCGCGTGCAGCTTCTCCGTCATACGTAACGGTTGTCAGATGTGAGAGAGTTAGGGAAGATAGCGATGTAGATACCACGGTTGCTTAAGTATATTAGTGCTTCGGTTGTCGAATAAGTACTTCAATCGCCATTTTCAATGCGTCAAGGTCAACGTTCTTGGTTGCTGTGTGTTCCGGAAGATCGATCAAGTTCGTATCCATCACTACGTCTCAGTTGCCCACCGAGATGTCTCTAAGAAAGCTACCACAAATTGTTCGTTTTGATCAGTTTTATACACCTCATTTGGATTACAAAACTCTGCACAAACCTTCCAACGCTTCGTCAAAGTCGTCAACAGAGTTCTGGACTTTTAGTCCCAAAGTGACGACCCAATAGTTGCAAATGACTCTGAGGAAGATTAGTAGGTTTGGTTGTGTTATCTTAACGGCAGAAAAATAAGTAATATTACTGATGAATAGTATGGGATTTTGTTTTCATGTAGATTGAACATCACCCACAATTGATCGCAGCTGTCGCATTCCCATAGACTTTCCAGTCGGCCCCTTTCGAAAAGAAGCACTAGACTCGAGTTTCGCTGTTGTTAGAGCTCGTCAGTTTTGTATATCCGTACCACGGCAGGGAATACAACAACTGCAATCAATTGTGCGTGATGTCCAATTTATATGAAATACTAATATAATTGTTAACGGTTTGCAAGATATTTTCTGACCAACCTACAGTACAGTACTTATGACACCGGGTTTTCCAGCGTGGTATTCGACCGCTGACAGATGGGATACAAGCTATTGGCACTTTTCAACCCCCTGCAACGATTGCTGTCGTCCGATGTTTCAGCGGGATAGCTAACTATTGTAGATAGGTTGTGCCTTAATTCGCCAGGTTTATAGAACTCTTAATTACTTACTCCTTGGCCATGGCAAAGGTGACGATCAGCCATATGCAGCAGACATTGAGTCGTTCGGTCGCAGTAAGGATGGGCTAGGCATTAGCGTAATATTGCACCATTTTGACAATATTCACACATTCGTCTATGTTACGTGTTAGGGTCGGGGTAAACCTGACCCGAAGAACACGATTCTGTTGTCAGAAATCAGATATCGCAAGCCGTTACTGAGATATGCATCGGCGTGGGATTCAAATATTTCTTCGCGCGCTCACGCCGCCACAAGGTCAAGGATTTTCTATAAATACAGACCAGTTTCTCATGTAAATTCGCAAAGCGTCTGGTGGCTAAATACATTGCTTATCCGGAGTCTGCTTTGTCCGTGTTCTCATTGGTTCTTGTCGTTCACAGTGTTGGGGCCAATCGGAAGGGGTTTCTAATCGCGTTATTCGTTCATCGTTGTTCGTGTCAGTTATTCGCGTTCGTGTTCAATAGGATTCAGTTATAACATTACGTGAACCTGCTTCAACAATATCAAACAGATTTACAGAATGAGTAATGAAATTACTGTGGATCCATAGTGTGCGATCCATCGAAGCGAACACTGTCATATTCGGGCAGTAGTTGATCTTATGCTGATTGCCAAGTGAATAACCGATCACTGTTATCATTGCTTAATCTAGTTATATTAGGTAGGTTTTAAACAGCACTTCCACATATGATTCGATGGTAATCTGACATGTATGAGAACTAAACTTAATCACAGTTTGAGAATAAACACGAACGGGCGATATTCAGTTTCTTGATGAATCTGGTCATATACAAGATCGTAAGAGTCATTGAACACATTACAGGGAGATAGGGTTGATACTGAAAGGAATGTTAGTTTGATTAAACTTGCGGCCAAGCAATACACTCTTAGCATCTTGCCTTCATTTCGATTCTAACGCCACAGTTGTGGATCCTCTTACTCCCATTCTTCGGCACAGTTACCAGATTTTACGCTCACTACGCGGAACGTCCATCTATCTCTAAATATCAACAAATCCCAGACTCAAGCTATATTTTCTTATCCCATTTTAACATCTTGTCTAAATTGGCGCTTATCACAACCAGTCCCCTGCGGTCGTCTTCGACGTCCTTGGTCGTCCCCTAATCTCAAAAGTTATCTCACATTTCTTCTTTCTTAAGCGCAACAACCTTTCACTTAAGCCAGTTGTCTCGCGTCTTTAACTTTTGTCAGCGTAGTCGACAGTGAGAGAAATACAGATTGCCAGACCTTTGCTGCACCAAGTGGGATGAGAGGAACAAGTATTAGTGTAAATTTTGTTGTCAGAACTATGCAACAGACTGTCTTTATTTGTGTTTCTTACTTCCGGTCACCTACCATAAACTCTTGTTTGAAGTGATTATGTATACCTTTGCATAATCCAGACTTTTGAACACGTCAGCGTGGGAATTAAATTCAAACTGATTTCAGGGAATTAATGTTTCTCAGATGGATGACCAACCACAGCTCGCTTAAATGGAACCGCCTATTTCCAGCTTAAAATGAGTACCCACATTCTACAACACGTTCTTCTTTCCGTCCTGATTCACTTATTCAGCAATAACATTCTTTCCTTTGGTTCTGCCCTCTATACACTTTTGTTGATAATGCGATCTTTTACTGTTCTTCCATACATCCTGATTAATGATGTGTAGTTCAAAAGTCCTATCGGCATTTCATTAACAATAATACAGACAGTGATTCAAGACGAAACTTAAAATGCGGATCTGTGAATGTAGTCCTATTCAACACATCAAAGTCAACTGTTTATCCCCTTCTAGTCTATATTCCCCACCCTATAATCCCATAACTATATGCATATATTTGGTTCAGCTTTCTAGTAGCTACCGTCTTCCTGCACTTATTCCAATCTTACGAGAAGTATTGCTCTAATCTCATTACACTTTAGGTTATCCGCTCAATAAAGAAGTTCATTTTTCATTTCAGAGCCGGTCATTGCTCTACTGCCCTCCCTCAATTACTCATGAATTACACATTTCAACCTCACTCTACTTTGAGCTACTGTTCATCTGTTCGAGTCCTACTCTCAGTACATCTATAGCTTGCGAACAGTGTTTAAAGTAAACCTGCAGACCTTGTTAACGATCCCTCCTTGGCCGCTAACATTCAGTCTCAATTTTACTGCAGAATACCTTCATATCTGCTATTTCCCTCTCTTAGCTATTACAGCAATTTCACCTTCTCCTATCCGCTTAACCGTTT
>LOND01000194.1:99528-120958 GCA_014220965.1 Paragonimus kellicotti
CAAGCTAATCTAGAAGGACCTCCATGTTTTCATGAATGACCGAGAAGATCCGAGTTGCAAGTTCTGGCGTCCTTAATGCTGCTTGCTGGAGAATGAGATGCTTTTTTTCTCATTCACTCAAATGATGAATACAGTAAATGTGAAAGTAAGAACCAACTCCATCCGGCGTAGTCTGTGGCTTGGTAAGCCTCGTTTTGATGGCCGACGGAGAACAGCTGCAGAGTAACTATTTTCCAGGTAACTATAGAAACGGACATCTTCTACGTGTCAAATTTAAGGTTTGTCTCTGCATTTGATACACGGCTGTTTTGCATGTGGATGCACACCAGAGTATATACTATTATACATTTCAACGTTTTGCTATATAGAGACGCATCGCATGCTGAAACCATAAACTTCTCGGGGTCGAAAATGTAACTGGACTGATTCAATAGATATCGTCTGTTACGTCTGTTAATGGGTTATCCTTTTTAATTAAATCTATTATTATTGAAAATTATCGCGAAGAGGTCTGCCCAGAATTTGTGAGATAGTGACATTTTAGGTTGATAGTCGTGCATAAAAATTAAAAATTCCAAGAAATCACTTCATTGTTTTCTTCAGTTACATACACGAAATGATAACCGAAAAGGCATAAGAATGAGTGCGTACAGTGAATATAGTAATGTCTACATAGCAATCATAGTTTGGTGTGTGGTGTGTTCGAGTATTTGGAAGTTTGATCAGTGTACTAGGATTTAATATGGACAGCTAAGTAAGTTTATGTCAGTATAATAGATGAGTGCAGAAACAAGAATTGTGCAATGAAGAGATAGGCCATCAAGACAAAACATGATTAATTTTTGGCGCATATGCAGTGAACTGCCAAAGTATTATTACGTTCATTACCAGCCACTTCTGGACACAAAAGGGTGGTTTCTTAAGGTGTACGGTTAGCGTCCCAGCGAAAGCCAAAGCGCGTTTCTTCATAATCTGACAAATAAACTGAGAAGCCTTGGATGGTTCTACTGTGTGGCCGAATTCGATTGAGTGTTTTGAAATATCAAGAAAGATACTTCTCGAAAATGATGGATTTATTTTGAGTAGTTTGAATCCACACACTTTCGTGAGGTGAGGACGCACCTTGCACGAGGTACAAATCGTTTAAGTATGCTTTCAATCAGTTGAGCAACTGTGTTGCTGATCACAACAATAGCAAATGAACAAGCAGTCCATAACTTGAGGGTTTTCTTCAGCGTGACTAATCTCCCGGAAAAGTTATAATATCCGGTCTAATAATCGTATATGAATTATGCAGAAGAACAGCACACCAACCTGTTGCATTTCACATATGTGACTATTATCAGCCCCCGCTTGCAGTGTAGATATGGTTTAGTCGATCGGCGCAATGTGTCCACTATCCAGCTTTATCAGTATATTCTTCTAGCTCCCCGATGGATAGCGTAATTCTGTAGCTATTTTGTTCCGACAATCCACTTCTTCAGTTTGCAAAAATGTGGAAACCAGTGCACTGTTTTTACATGTGGTCAGGCTAGTCCATTTACCAAAAAGTGCAAAATTAAGTCAGTAAGAATGGTGACATTTTGTAGCCCACGGCCCCGGCATATGAGTGCAGATTTAGACGAATGAGCATGCATAATAATGTTAATCACAGTCACAACAGTGACCATATTAGAGAAGACTTCCTAGGTTCACGGTTTTGATGAAAGGGTCACATAGGTCCACTATTTCGGTTAAGATTCACGTTTTCCTACACTATTAGTTCATACGTGTCATCTTTACACAGATCGAGCAAAACCTCTCATTAAGAGCAGACTGGTATGATATTTACTGCTGTCGATTCTGATGTGTTCGTCTACTCCCCAATTATGTTTGAAGTAACGTGTTTTCGTGATTGGGATCGTACCAATTAGTCAGTAGTTTGGGCTTGCAATTTCGGGATGTAACTGTGGGTTACTCATATCATCCGGGTAACCAAATCTCCATAATGAAACTTAACAATGGAATATGGACCAGACACAGTGGTTGCCATATCAGTTGAATGTGATTCTGACTCGTTCTCCTGAAGCCTTGTAGCGTCTGACTCTTCCGAGAAACTGTATGATAAAACTCAGGGGACCAGTTTATGAAACTTGTGTTTAAAGCTTCACTGACGCCTTAATGCCGTTTTATGGTTCATGATTGTGATTTATGCCTTCGATTTCACCGTGAGTAGCACTCACTGTTGACCTTCCACCAGAACATATTTAGTGTAAGATATTCGTGAAATAGATATTAGCAACCGTTACGGATAATTCACTGCATGTTAAGTGACAAACTGATTTTCTGAACAAAGAGACAGCGTGTTTGTGTTTAATTTGTTCGACACAGGTGAAACAGATCCTTCGGGCCATCTCGGCACAAACTAAAACGGTGCAGTTTGTGCCTATATGGGAAAATTTGTCACAGTCATTTGTGTCTTTCTAACTGGTACACCGGGTAAATAAAACCTTCCCCGCGGAATGTTAGCGGACAAGTTAACGGATTATTTGACTGACTGAGACATGAATAGACAAGGTTCAGGCAACCAGGTTGATAGTAATATGACCATTCACAAACTTTTACTGAATGAAGTCCACTGTCTGAAAAATCGGCTGACTACTGAGAGGGCTGATGAGTAACCCGGCCAGAAAGACCGCTGGGCAATGTAGGATTGGAGCAACTTTATCCATTAGTGAATAAGCGTGATGAAGACACCTAGTCGCAGTGGCATGACCATTAGCTATTATTCACAACGAGCATCCAACTGTGTATCCAATTCAGATCGAATTATAAATTGATGCTGATAAGATTTGACAGGCACAGAACTTTGTTCCTATATGATAGCAAGAAGATGTACATATGAAATTAAGATCCATTTCTAAAATGAGCTAATCAGACAGGAAAAAAATAATGTGAATGATCAATCTCTAGGATTGTTATCGACACTCAGTCAGGATAACATGATCAACCCATCATCTGTGTGTAGCATTGTTCATCCCACACTTGTTTGTACTTTACGAAACTTAAGCATTCCACCTGCCCGAAGCCACAACATTCATCGTTTTCGGTGCACGTGTAACTTTGTGCAGTGGTGTTGCTGACCGGAAGTAAAAAATGTTAACAAAGCTCTGACATATAACACGCAGGAAAGAAGTGAAATTGAACACAAATTTGGTTCTGAACAAAGTCTTTACGCCCGCGAATACTACATTTTGGCAAAATGACAGTTTCAGCCTTCGCAGTGAGAGTCGTAGGCTTAAAATAAGTGCCAGTGGAGCAGACGGACATGTTTTGCTGAAGAGAAGATGATTCCGACCATACTCTGGCGAAGCTCCCTGATTTGCCACCATCAACAGACACATGTCCACAACGCATACGTAATATGGAAATTCTACCTATGGTCTTGTTTACATGTACCTCTCCTGATGGGAAGTCACAGGAGTGGAAAAAAATAATCGAGTGATTAGATGTTGTAAGTAGCTTGCGTTCTGGGGAGTCTATTGTGGTCAGATGAATCGAGGTGTACTTGATCAGCTTGTTGTAACGCAAGACTTTGTGTGAACAACAAAGAGCCAGGTACGTGCATTAGGGCAAAAACATACACTGATCACGGAGAATGAACTAATCCAGCCTATGTGGGATGAATCAACACGCCTACATAATATGCAGAAGTGCCAACTTAAATTAGTATTGAGAACTATCCTAATGATCAATCCTTTGTAGTCTTCCGATTCTTTTTGTTTCAGGATTGCAACTTCTGGCTTTGTGTATATGTTGGATCTTACCATTCTTATTCTATCCCATCGATAGCTTGCAAAAACATCAATCTTGCCAAATGATGTGCATTATGTAAGACAAAATGATACTCGTATCAAATTCGGCTTACGTAGCGACACGGTCTGAAGTGATTCATGTAGTTAAAAAATGAAAGAGTTTGGCGGATGCTGGATGTAGCAAGAGAGCCCAGAAAAAGAGCGCCTAAATGGCTACAAGGATTAACTTTTGTTTACAACTAATAGGTTTGTTGACGCAGGTTTGCCACCAAAGCTGTTTCTTCGATTTGAATGTTTTAAGCTCAAAATTATTAATATAGTCCGTGTGTGACATTGAAAAACTCTAAAAGTGGAACTGAACAAGACTAGATTATCTGAAAAATCACCAGATTGCAAGAAGAAAGCGACATAATTTGTAAGCATTTGAAAACGTGACTCTCAGCCAGGTTACTGTTGCTTGATCACTGGACGAGATTTGAAACCGCAGTTTGTCTTGTTATAAAATCAGGAAGCCGTTTAGTGATTAATTAGATACGTAGTTTAGACGTGGCATGTGGTCTGATGTTTACTTGTCTGAGTTCAGTCGCTGCTTTTCCTTCAACATTCCGACACCTCTAAAAATTACGCGGATGTTGTGTTTCGATCAGACTCAAACGAACAGAGTAGTGATCGCTTTTTCCCACTCCTATTAATGCAAACATCTGCACTGTTGACTTTCTTTGCCGTTCCGTTGCATTGTGTTAGTTAAACAATAGACGATTATCTATACATTCGTACGACAATAGTAAACAACAGTTAAGGTTTTACGTGTGTGTGTGTGTGTGAACACTAAAAGCCATAGTTTAGGGCGCTGGGTGAAACGATGTAGAAAAGACCGTCGGCAAGTTAAAAGTAATCAATATGTGAATAACTTCCAAAAGGACAAATACTGGTTCAGTCTGCAGCATCTTACGGTTTTCTCCGATATAGAGCGTCAAACAGACTATTAATTGTGCAAGGAAATTTGCTCGTTTTATTGACAATGAGAATTGCCGACTGAGTATTACAGATAGGTGATGCTGAAAATATATCAACGGTTTAACTAAAAGCAATCTAATCTAATTCTAGCAGCGACTAGGCCTCCACCTTTTTAAAAGCCTATATGATTCTGAAAGTGGTCTCCCTTCAGGTATTCCACACATCCTAATCCTACGGTAAATCTGACGTTGCTAGTGCCAGTGCCAGGGAACTCAGCAGTGATTGTTTAGCCTACAGAGCAAATCCTGCTTTTATGTATGTACACAATAACCTTTCCTACTACTACCCACGCCCAATTAAAATGGAAACCTTTTGTGCACATGAACTGAGATCTCAGTGCACGGTCTGTGTACCGTTTGGCATATGCTAGCAAGCTGATAAATACTGCTCGCCTGGCAAGTCATCCTAGTAAAAGTTGCCTGTTGATTGCGCGGTGTTTCACACTGGTAGTCGTGGTTCTCACACATGTGTGCTCCCTTCCATTGTCACAGAATCAACACGCAAAGGGAAATTTGGTTTGGAAAGATTTTTGGCTGCTCAGGGTTAAGTTGAAACAGAAGATTGGGATTTTTCTAATACACCGAAAAGGAAGATAGGACTTGTAAAGAACACATCATGTTACTTGGAATGATAGAATGGTAAGTGGCAACCGATGTGGCAGATATGATCATTCTTAAGACACTAAACCGGAAGAAGTCGGAAATTTGGCTGGACTCAAAACACCTTTAGTAACAACAAGCCCTTGTAGGGAGGGCGCGGGTAGACTGTTTGCTACCAAAAATATGTCGTTTCTGTCAATGGTTCAAGTTTAGTCGAAGCTCTGATATCTTCCAATTAATTATGGTTGCTGTATAGTTAAAGATGGGCCAGAAATTAGCTTAAGTATACCGCAAAAAGATTTCTATGTCTGGTTCATTTATTAAACAAAATAAAACATATGTGCTTGTGCAAAATGCATCCAGGACGGTGACTAGTTAAATATCGTATTACTCTCTTCCTTAATATGACTATTGAACCCATCATTCCAACATCTCCGTCTTTCAAATGAAAACAATTTCATATTTCTTACTGTTTTCACATGCTTCACTTTGATCAGCTCACTTAGATATTTTGTAAGCAATTTGTCATCTAGTTCTGTTCTTATGAAACAGTGTCAGCTAGTCCGTTCACTGTTGCGCTGTTCATACATTTTCTGTCTATTCAAATTTATAAATACTGACAAGGTCATTCAGTTCGGTATGAAGTAGTCGTAGTGAGCTTAGCTCACATTTAAATTAATCAGTATTCCATACCTCCATGTAAACCGTTACCTCAATTTCCGATTCGCCGGTTTTGAAGCATGTAAGGTAGCCGTTACCCAGTCAACCGCACGAGCAATTTAATTCACCAAACACCTGAAGTCTTAGACAAAACTTCATATAAACAGTCTTCAAGAAGTTCGACCATCTCGAAAGTAAGTACGCCTTGGTTGGCCCGGTCGCCTCGATAACTCGAGGGTCGGAATTTGAATCTCGATTAGGACAAAGGTGAGCTTCATAGATTGATTCTAGCATAAGTGAAACTTTAATAGTGTAGACAAACTGAGCGTCCCATTGATTGTGGATAGTATTTAAACCATGGCCATTTAAGCCGTCGGTAGTACACTACTGGTGATGTTTTAAATTCACCCTGGTATTCCCACATATATTTTAACTGTGGCGCGACATTCTAGTGCAAGATTTTTTCCTACTGTGATTCCATATAGAAAGTGATGTGAGTTTATCTAACCGGATAATTCACTTTCAAAAAGACATAAGTTAGGTTGCCCCTACCGAACGAACTTCCACAAACTTTTCCTAACTAATTCCGTTGTAATTTCATGGCGGCAGTTTTCAGATTATCTACCTCCGCGATAGTGCACCTCACAATTTTTGCACAAAATTTAAATATATGTGGTACTGTAGTGTCTGTAGGTTATCGTACTTAATGTTCTCAGTTCGTGTAGTATTTACTCATAAAACGCAGTCAAAGAAAGATGGATAGCATACCGTAACAGATTATTCTCTAGAAAGCTTATGATCACAAAATTAACAAACGTTTTTAGTTCACTCTGTTGCATTTGCTATTAGCCTGATTACTCTTTTTGACTTATCGTAACTGGCTGATATCAATCGTGTCTGAACTAGATCGTTATACTAATCACGGTGAAAAGGAGCCTGTCCACCAATATAACCACATGTGATTTGAGCTGCACGGCCTGTAGTTCCATACTCGGCGTAAGTCCGATGGAATATAACTGGAAAATGTGTGAACGAATTTTCTTTGTAAAGGAGCTGGCCAATGATTGTTAACAAACTGTGGGACCAAAGTGTAAACGCAGAGATTCTAGAACGGTAAGACTTAAGCAAGAAAGGTAGTCAGGTATCAGGATTGTACTAACATAGGAGGTGAAAGGAAAAACCGAAAACTGGAAAGAATTTCAATATGGTAGATGTGAGACCACGTTATACAGAATATGTGAAGCAGAAAGATTTAATTTCCACTAAGAAAAGAGAGAAGAACTTCAGGAACTATTGCACCAGTGTCAATCCAATGGTTCGCAAACCTATGACTGGTGAAAGAGCAATGTATCCAATGGCCAGCAGTCGTTGGTGTACACGAATTTAATAAAATATAGTTGAGTAGACGTGTATGCAATCGACGCACTCACTGTCTTTTCTGTGTTAAAGCTACGTGAGTGCACGATCTACGACATCCACAGTTCCCTCGAATACTGCGGGCCTAAATTTACGGCGTGATGAATGTTTTAATTGTATGTGTGACAGTCACTCGAGATCGTACGTATCAAGGTGTCGATTAGTTTTGTCCACGGAGAAGATGACATTCATTGTGTTCTTCTCTGAAGTGTGGAGAAAAATGACTTATTGGAGTTTCGTAAACCCATTAAAAACCACTTGATTAAATGAAGTAACAGGCAAACTACTCTGCAGTTCAGTTTAGTTTCTCCGGTAAACATTATCGCCGAAAGAACGGAGTAGCACTGGGTTCACCGTTAGGTCCTTTATTAGCCGATATTTTTATGGCAAAGCTTGGAAATAGTTCACTAACAGACCACAAAAAGTCATTAGCTCTTTATAAACGTTATGTAGACGATATTATCTGCATGGCAGACGAATCTAATGCCTCAATGAAACACTGATGCACTTTAACTGTGCCCACAAAAATATCCGCTTCACCCTGGAACCCGAATCATCAGTAGGTATAGCGTTTTTAGACGTGTTCATGTCACGTCGTGAGGACGGCACAATACAACGTAAAGTATATCGTAAAGCAACCTGGTCAGGACAGTATACCAACTTTAATAGCTTTGTACCTTTGAGACAAAAGAAGAATTAGTCCGGTGCTTACTAGATAGAGCCGTGAAAATCTGCTCAGATGACACCATAGAAGAAGAAAAACAGTTCATATTTAACACACTCCTTGAAAATGGTTATCCAGAACAGTTTATTTGTAAGCACATGATAATTAGCACAAAGGTAGATATACCCCCAAATTGTAGACAAAAACCTGTCTATATTACGTTGCCTTTCAAAGGTGACAGCAATGCTGAAAATATAACCGGGAGACTTAACGTAGCACTTAACAAAACCTATTTCGCGGCTCAATTACGTGTACGATTTACCTCCACACCAGTTTTGCGTCCCCAGCTAAAAGATATACTGCCTGTACATGCTGCCTCTTTTTGTGTTTACCGTTTCGTTTGTTCCTGTGGAACAAGCTACATAGGCCGCACAACAAAACGACTATCTGAACGCATGCGGGAACATCATCAGCGTGGCTAGCTCGAGGATCGATAAAGGCTTGCTCATCGGCGGTCGCTGCACACTTGGTCGAATCGAACCATCTGATCAACCCGGCCGATTCGTTCAAGCCGATCTATCGAGTCTGTGGAGCGCAATCGAAGTGGGTCAAAGGTCGTTTATTAGCCATCGCAGAAGCCATCGCAATTCGCTTACACTCACCCCGTTATGCTCACAAAAACGTCTGGTCAAAACACTGAACCTTCCGTGGCCATGTATCAATAGCCCGGATCGATCTGTTACGTAGGAGTACCGATTTTCCAAAAAACGTTTACAACCCAAGTTACTGGCGTTACATAATTAGACTTCACGAGTCTGACTAACTTGACATTAATGATTACCATCCCTCACTCTACTGATGTACTACCCCGGCGAACCCATATAAATGTGTTGTATTTAGCCTGATGATGAAACACTGAAAACAAGCTTGTTTGCTAAGATCTTCTTCTCATGATTAAACCAGACATATTCACCTCACTCTACATCTGCAAAAATTGGCAGAACCTCATTGTGAACCTTGCATGAAATAGACACTGAAACATCTAAAACATCACATACTACCAGATTGTAGTAGACTGTGAGAGAATTTAAACAATGGAATGAAGAACACCACCACTTCGGATCAGTATACCTCATTTCGGTAAATCATCCTTGTGACAGCTAACTTCTCGATCAATCACAAAATGAGGACGTAAATAAGATGTAGGTACAATTATGTATTAATTTTGCTGAGAAACCTTAAGTCAGTCAGGGACGCGCATGGTGCCGTGCATTCTTCACACAATATTATCTCATAAACGATGTCTTCCCTTTGCTAATACTCCTGAAACACAAACGATGAGACCAACGACATGCAGCTGAGGATAGGTCTACTGGACCATTATATGTGAATTTTCAAGAGCCAACTTTGTTTCCAAACTCTCACTCAAGTTGTTGATTAATTATGAGTCACACAACCGGCAATATATGTGTTTAGATGAGACAAACTGAACAAAGCTTAAAATATTCGACAAACCGTAATTGGCGATTTGATTCAAAGTTGGTTAGCTGTTCGCACATGAAGTAGCAGCTGGTCTTCCGCTTAAAATCTCACGATTGTCGAACTAGCTAGTGGCCACGAGATTTTAACCGCTCCGTTCTTTTCCCATCGTAGATGAGATGATGAATGATGCTTTTGATCTAGGCGCCCCGTGTGGACCGCAGCGTTCTGCGTAACTCCGGATTGTCTAGTTTGCGAGAAATTGGTTTAACTCTCTGTTCACTGATAACGGCATAGTGTGGTCATACGCGCAACACAAACACACACACACCATAGAAACGTAAAATAGCGGGGTTTGAACAACATCATGCGTTGGTGCACCGAATCGCTGAATCCACAGCGTGCACGTATATGCACATACGCATATGTATATGTGTCTGCACAATTTTAACCCTACGATCTAGTTTTCGGCAGAGTAACCCCGGTTCAGCCGAATACAAGACGACCGATTATCCAACTCGTTTTAAGCAGTTGCTTTATGTAGGCTGCCACAGAAAATAACGACTATTTTTCTCTCTAGTTTCACAATCCACAACTAAAGTCTTTTACGTGGTTTGCTACTGGCTTTGCACACCACAGTCCAAAGTAGAAAACAGTTGTTGGGAATCTCCCAGGCGAAGAGTTGCTTGTTCGCGTGGAATTTTCTATCGTCACTCCTATTTTGATCACATGTTTGCCTCCTTCTTTCCAGTGAGGTCCTTCGGTCAAAGTTTGGCGTTGTGCCAAACGTGACCAAACAAAAAAGATGCGGTTTTTGACAGGCACAGTCATTGGAAAACATTCTGAATGCACCGAATAGCCTGGCACACCGGCGTCCTTCAGTTAGAAACGGAATTTGACTAACGTTTTTCCAGCCTGTTGTGGTTAACAGTTGGAATATAGTACGCACTCTGAGAATCAATCATTGTTGGTCGGGGCATACCTTTCAAAAAATGACAGTGTTAACTACTGGGCAGTTTGAAGGGTCTCTAATGAACTTCAAATGAATATTAATAGATTTCAGTTTTTTCTGAAAGCCAACATGCTATGTGTTTTACACTGAAAATAATAGACATGCAAACAGAATCACTTCTCATGACAGTTACAGCTTGTATCGAAACCCTTTACACTTTTTCTTCAAATTTCATGGTGGGACTCGTTTTTGCTTACAAAATTCAGTCTATACGTACACTCGTCTCCCCCTCAATATAGTGTACAAGTTGGTTTGGTGTTTTGGTAAAACAGTTGGAACGACGCAACCATTTATATCCATATTCTCTATGACTTTCACCTTTAACAAAACATCTGAAGCCTGTTTTTTTCAATCTAGGATTTGCAATATTTATCAAACTTTACGACTTATCGTACACTCGAGTACGCATGATAAGTCTGTAAGTTTCCAAAAGTATCAATGTTTTATTTGTTACAACGTTTGAAATCGAATATTTACGTCATGTCAAATTAGCAAGTGGTTTGTTTTGTCCGATAGGCACATTATCACTCAGATGATCTCGTCCAATAATCCTCCAACGTGCATATTTATGTAATCCAAAAGAAAATATTTAGATCATTCAGAGTTTAACAAGTAAATTCTTATAAGCGAACTCAACTAAATCATTTTGAGAGGCCAACTGTCGACATTCGAAACTACATCAAAATTTTCTAGATATAAACAAGATGTTTACAAACTTGAAAGTTATTCGAGATAAATGAAGAACAGCTGTGACACGTTTTTTTGTCTGCCATGAAAGATTTCATTTGAAAGCAACCAGTATAACATGTGCATTCTAACTTCTGTATGACGTACCCCTGAACCGAGCTTAGATTAGAATAGCCCTCAACTGTTTCCTAGATCCATATATCCTGGTGCGTCTCTACATTTTTTTCGGTAATGTATGCTTCAAAACTTTCGAATCAAATCAGGTTCGAAATTACAGGTATGCTAGTTCTACGGCACAGGTTAACAGTAAATACATTTTTGTGACTAGAGGAACATGTATGGGGCACTGTCTTTATGGTGCGCGACATGATAACTCTCAACAAACATCTCTGCAATGTGATGGCAATGACTATCAATACGTCCTGTGGTACATGAGCAAACTCGTGCTTTCACGTGTGTTCCCATGAATGCTTGTAGCGTGCGATTCGTTCTCTCAAACAGATATGTTCCAGACTTGATATGTCCTTTGTGAGGTTGCACATGAAGAGCCGTATAAGTTAGTCGAACCCTGTTTCACAACTTTTCCTATCAGTTCGAGACAAAACTCGAAAGGCACGATACGTGTAACGTTTTCCGGAACAACTTGCACTATAGTCGAAACAAAAGTACCTGCAATCAGGTCATGCTATAAGTATAAAGACAGCAATGTCAGCTGGATTCAAGACCGGTATGCACATTCCGATGGGTATATACCATCAGTACTTCGTTTTCCTATAACAATGATCAGTTAAAACTGCTGAAATGTGATCAACAACAACAACTATTTCTGTACACATACAGACGAT
Organism: Paragonimus kellicotti; assembly: GCA_014220965.1. Classification (NCBI taxonomy): domain Eukaryota; kingdom Metazoa; phylum Platyhelminthes; class Trematoda; order Plagiorchiida; family Troglotrematidae; genus Paragonimus; species Paragonimus kellicotti. The sequence goes on from LOND01000194.1 coordinate 111,702, forward strand.
ACGAAAAGGTTTGATTGACAGCGGTCCACCAGCTTACAGGGTCTCTTTGTGCTGGGAAACCAGAACAGCTAAAACACTGGTAACATCTACATTACGACCTGTTTCTAGTATGTTCCTCGTGGTTGAAGAGGAGAAGGCTTAGTCTTTAGAGAAAACTAACGTGGTCAGATAGTCATATGGGTCTTCGACTACGTTAGAAAGTGTTCATTGTTCCGGGTACTGAGGGGTCTATTAGTCGTTCTATTTTGCGCTCCTCGCAACTGCATGAGAACGTTTATATTACGTGAGAGTTTTAAGTTGATCACTGTTGCACGATGACAATCATTTGCGTTGATTGTTTTATTATGCAAATTTGGACAGTTTAACAAGCCGACAAAGTGGCTATATTCAGTGTTGCCTTAATATTATGCGAACTCCATCGTGGACATAAAGTCTAAGGAAATGTTTTTCCTGAGTGCTGTCATTAAGCATAGGTTTTGGCTTCATCTTTCTTGACAGCAAGTAATGAATATCGCTTTTCTGCCCAGAACGAAATTTATAAAATTAACTTAGTCTTGTTAGTTAACAATTTGCCGGAGTGTTTCTCCCCCATCAGTTCGGCACTAAGAGTGAAAATGATTCATGGAATACTGAGTAGTTTTACTATGAAGCGGAAAAATATGTGGTAGAACTTATGTACTACTGTAACGTGCGGTCGAAACCAGCAAGCGCGCACAGGTTGAATTTGAATTGTGTGACGAGGCGTGCTGCTGTGTTGTTGACGCCGTTTTAGTTTCCGTTTGTGTAAGTCGTGTGCATGGCTTACTGGGCCTTTGGCTCATGCTTTGTGTATTGTTTCCTTTTACAGGATTGTTGTTGGGAACCCCTCCTTCGGAAGAACGCTGTCCCCCGGTGTCTCCACGTTGCCCCAAAGTTGGTCCGTAAGTGCAACGGACAATCAGAGTAGAAGTGGCCGGCTTGCATGTTACAGTACAGGAGTTATTAAACATTAAACAAGAGTTACATAAGTAAACAATTATAACAACATCTTCAGGAAGTATTTGTTAAGTACAAAGATGACGATGAACACAAGCGAGGAGTAAAGTCCCGTGTGAACAAATAAATGATTGAAATATTGGACAATTTTGTAAAAGTAAAACGAACCTAATGCGCGCGGTATGCAATCAGCGAGAACAAACTCATCGTAGTTAATGTGAAACGTCGTTACGTGCTAAAAAAATGTTTATTGAAGATATAAACCATAAATCTGTGTGAGTTTAAAACCTTTAATGTGCCTGTATCTGTCAGGTGATTGGATAACAAGAAAAGTACGTGGTACATAGAAAAGTTCAATGCTGGTTCGTCCGAAGTACCATTGGATTCAAATGTGGTTCGAAGTACATCAAACGCGTAATTAATTTTCCGCTATCTTGGACTGTCAAGCCATGAAAAGCAATTGACATGCCATAGTGAGTACAGTAAAGAAAAATGCTCGAGAGAGGTTGTATTTCTATGACCAAAGTAGTCAGCCGTGGACTAAACGGAGTATGCAGCATCTGATCAGCATCTCAGAAGACAGAAAAAGCATAAGGTTTTCATCCAAGTTTAAATTATCCGCAGTGTATCGTTTACTGCGAAAGTCAGACGATCTCATAAACAATAACGGTTCTACAAGAAACTGCATTACAAATGAAAGTTATAACCGAACATCACAATTATCAAGAATGGCAACAGAACGCTAACTGAGGCAAGAGTATACGTCATTAAAAAGATGGCTTAACTTAATTTGAAGTTATAATTAACGACACTTTATATGCAAGATCAAAAGTGAGCTGTCAAAGTTTGTAAAGAAGTTGGTTGCTACGAATGAACCAACCTAGGTCACAAAAGATTGGAATACAGGGCCACTGGACTAAAGAATATTTCTATATGGATCTACAATTTGTGTGTACAGGATTAACGGCTTATCTCCTGCAACAGGTGTCACATAAAACACCAATGCAAACACCAATGCAAACAACTTATATGTGTATCAGGTCAGCAAACAGTCATGTTTGCAATACATCAGCCTTAAGTGGTTTAAGCATGACCTGGAATAGTCACGCTCGCTAATTGGTGTAGTCTGTGACTTTCGGGGGTTGCTACACATCAGTTTTGTTATATCCCGCCTGGGTATTTAATCAAATCTGGTTGACCCTAATATAGTTTACTTCCAGAAATTAACACACGATCCAAGGATTTGTTTTGCGTGAATCTGCTCAGGCCTGTTTTTAACTGAAATGTCTTGAAGGTAAGTTCGAAGCAGTGAGTGAGTACTTAGACCATTCCCAATGAGCTTGAGACAAAACCGTCTATCCAACAGGTTAGTTGACGTAAAATTTGAATTCAGAAAGTCCGGAAATCTTCCATTTTTGAACAGACCTAATCAGATTCACAACTTCTGGACGTTTCAATTATGCACAGTGATGAATTTTCATTTCTAAATTGCCATCTCACACCATAATTCAACTGTTTACAATGTACGAGTTAAACTATTATTTGGATTCGATTAACATAAACTATCCGAAAATCTTGGTAACTGAACCTAGTTTAAACATCCTTACGAAACAATTTCACTTTACAATTGCAAGGCTTGATGTTAGCAAACTTGAAACTCCATGGTACTTTGAAAGTATGAACATCCATGTCACTCAACTTAAAGGAAAACAAGTCCAGTTTTCTTCTGTTTTACTGTCTACTTTTTTGTATACTTGATGTCAAATAGTTGACCAATCAGACCAGATTGCAACTAAGAACAAACCACACAAATTCACAAAAGTAAACCATAGATGAACATTTTTTCTGTCTCGTTATGCTTACTCGGACAAATACACGCTTTCGTCTTTTGGCTAATCCATCCTGGTAGACACTGAGAACATTGAAAGTTGAAACGCCATTTACAGTCTTTGATGTTGACCTTAATGGCAACCAACAACAACCCATTTCACTGTACTGTAAACTAATTCAATGAACCTACAATCAGAGTCTAACTTCCCCGCATTAACTGCATCTCACTGCGATCAAGCCTTAATTTCATCTGTGAGGTCAGCTATTTTAGAGTGGTAATTTTCGCGGGAATTTTTGGTATGCATTCTATTTCTTGTATTAAAGAGACCAAAATATAAACTGGAGAATTTCGAACGTCAACGAGATACATTAGGCTGTTTCATTAGTTGCAGCTTATTTTGAAAACGAAGACAGGATTGTTGATTAAGATATGTTGTCGAGTTCCTTGGCTGTTCACAGTCAAATACATTCTTGAAACGTAATCGAATGAAAACATACACGGTCAAAAGTACGGGAGATATCTAGGAGATTCGCACTGAAATTACTTACAACTGGCTCATCAGTAGAAATAACACACCCGACAGATAACCAGCAGCACACGTGTCAAAGCAACACTTCTTGCTGAGTCTAACAGGTCAAAACATGTGCACACTTGTCAGAATGTAGCTTCGGTATATTTCTGTGTCCGATTCTGCATGGCTGTAAGCCAATAACGTTTTTCTGATCTTCCCATATTCACCTCGGTTACTATTGATCGTTGTGTAGTAGCCGTTCACCACAGTTTGTTTCTGAATCAACATAGAGTTCAAAAGGCTTAATCAGACGTTTTTATTTGAAATAGCAACCTATGGGGCGTACGAGCCTGTAAGAAACTTATTCTTATAAAATGTTTTGGTAATAATTGTATATATATATATGTACATACTTATATTAGTGGACTGCAGAGGATTTATAGGAAGCGATCAACACTAACCAGACAGTGCAAAAACTTATCAGTATAACGTCTACTGAAAAATATGGAAAGACCAGTTTAGAATTCGTAGGTGACAGTTGTAAAACGCCGGACATGAGAATACATTCAAAGCGACTACAAGAAACTTACATCTCTAAGTACAATGAGGGTATTGACTGCAATCATTTCGTAAACGAATACCGAAATACACTCAAGAAAAAAACATTCAGTCAGACATGCACATTTAATGATCTGTGAGACTGAGTTAGTATAGCGGTTAGGAAACTTGTAGTGCCGGATGTCTCTCACTTATGTTTTGACCGCGTAATATTCTACAACCCCCAACCGACCAAACCGTGACCACAGAGTTGGGCAGTGCGTCCCAACGTAAGCAGACCTTAAGTGTGAACCAGTACTGTCTACAAAGTCACTTGCCTGTTTAAGTAATCAGTTTCGACGAATGATCACTTAAACATTCATCCTTATTTAGCAGGAGATGTGCTAATCAATGAGCCAGGGTGTAGAGTATTTTGCAGGTATGAGCTAGGTTCTCCAATGAGATATCCGTAATTCACTGTAACGCACTGAAACAATCTTGTAGTATGACCTCGATTTCATGTATGAGGTCAAGTACTTTGATATTTCTGATATCCATCTTAATTTTGTCAGTGCATATGACACCTCTGCAAAATTACACTTATTAGATTTTATTTCGTTGAATATGGACATTACAGCATATCACTTACCAAAGGCTTCTGATTAAGCGAATAAAGTTAAACAGTAACATATTTGTCTGATATCAATAGCTCAAACGTTTTAGTGTTGTGACTGTCGAGAGTGAACGAACTGTTAGCGTATGCTGACATACGCCCTCTTTCGCTGTAATGAATTTATACTTGTTCTAGTGAGTTCGGGTAAGTTGTTGTCTAAGTGTTACACAACTTTGAATGTAATTAACCTTGTTATGTGTTATCGAACTAATCCGTCAGTAACCACTCAGAGTGATAAGAACCCAATCAATTTACTAATCCAAATAGACGGGGACAAATCCGCCTGCAAGGAGTGTATTGACTTTTTGGAGTCGGTGAAAATCAACGTTGTGCACACAACCAACATTCCTCGAGTGAAAGACTATGAACTTGGCTCAGGTAAGCAGTATTAATGCGCTATATAATCTGTGAAGCAGGATGGTGTTGTTGTATACATACCATTATTTAAATGCAATATTAGTAATTCCCCAACTGCAGATAGTTGCGTAATAAACCTTATTTTACTTACTGACTTCGTATGAACTCTCATGGTGTTTAAGTTATATGAAGGACGGCAGAAATAAAATGAAAATTTCACTAACATGAATAATGAAAATAAATATATAAATTTCCTTGGGAATGACGGGTCACCCGTTTTGGTTTTGGTGTTCGATTTACTACAAGTGTGAATCAACCATTCCAGTCAAACTTTGTGGCGTTGTTATGATTAGTCATGGAGTGACCTGTAGCATTTCTTTTGACAACACAGACGGTAAGAAAAAGGAATCATTCATCAAAATGTCATATGTTGGTTCATAATTTCTGTTCCGCAGTATCTCAATAAAATGCACCGTGAACACATCGCGACCATTTAGACACTTGTTCAAAACTTTGAAGTTTACTGTCACAAAACAGGGTGGATTGTGTTGCCATTCTGCATGACAGTACACTATATTATTCTTTGAACATATGTTTCTCTGGCTGGGTAGCCCAGTTTTAATATTTCTTCGCAATAGATCTGTGGAACTCTGTCAGTAAAAGAGCGTAAGTCACACGTTATCAAGGTTAACATAACCAGTCAGAAAGTGTGACAAAGCTGCCAACTGACATTGGACGTCTTCGTATGCTCATCATTAATGAAGTGAGAATGTTTGACTCTCTCCAGAAACTATCTACTGAGGTCATCAAAAAGAAACATGTTTCTTGTGTCATATCAACAGGATAACAACAACAAAAGAAATATGCAAACCCTAACCAGATTGAGCAGAAGAATCAAGCAGTAGAAATTGCTGACCGTGAGATTGCTATTGATTACTCCAGACTTGTTCCAATTTGTGTGCTTCATTGACTGTGGGCCGGGGAAAGTAAGTTGTTCGTACAAATTTTTCTGAACTACGGAGATCGTGGTTGTGCCATCGAACACTAGAGACCTAGGAAAGGTCAGTAATTGGAATTTCTTCGTTTTGGTTCCATTTCTTGATAGACACCCTAAAAAGCAATGTTCATGTAAACGAGATATTTAGAACCAGTAAATGAGCAAAAAATCGCGTTCTAATCATATCATTGTTCAGCCACTTAGGCTAGTGTTTCTGTACCCAGTCGGATAGTCGTCTTGTATTATAACTGTGTAGTTGCTAACTGACACGCAGTCCGCAAACTGTTTGGTTATTTTCCTAATCACCTCGGCTATTGCTTTCATACTTATTCTGTTGCAATTAAGCTGATGAAAGAACACAGAGTACAAGTCTCACTCACTACTTTGCCGTTTTAATGAATGATTTGTTGCCAGTTGTTCACAATCACCTTGGAGTGCGCAATTAAAATGAACAAACCCGTAACGAGAAAACAAAGTCGATCACCAAAATTTCATTCGTTGTTTCCTCATCAGACGTTAACGAGTTATCCAGCAGTTCACAATGACAAAAATGTAGCAATGAAAAGTTCATTCAGATAATACCTGACAGTTGTTTCATTGCAACGGACACATTATGACATACGGCATATTGTTATTCTGCATGACAACGTTGTTCTGTTTTGTGCTGCACGGAAAGAACGTTGCCGTAGCTGTCTGGCCCATTGTAGGTACTTATTTTGGTAATCGGACCCATCAGAGATTTATCGGGGTGAAAAGTGTAACTCTTACAACTACCACCTATTAGCGTTATTCAGAATTTCCATCAGCTGTGTGACATGAAGTCACCAAATAAAATTACCGTATCAGTGAAATTGAGTAAGATTTTGGAGAATAATTTTGACCCTGATTATCTGGGTGATTTTACAGAATCCATATTATCAAAGTTCACATAACCGATCACAGTGAGAGAGACTAGAAGTAAAGGAGGTCGGATGCATTAAGTAACTTCATGTTGCAAGGTGTAGGCGCCTTGATGTTGTATGTTTGAATATAGACGTAGCTATTTTTAGTAGTTAGGTCCACTTCCCCTCCCCTCCTCTTTTTCTTCTTTCTTCCTATATAAGTTTTTTTTCTTTTTCTTCGTTCTTCGTGGTTGTGTGGCAGTCAAGCATCAGTGTGAACCACCGATGTATTGCTGTCTATGATGATGATGATAACTTCATGTTGCGAAGTGTTTTAGTATCTCTGCAAAACTGCATAACCATTTCTGGTGGACGTACGGCTGAGTCGTACAGAAGGCACTGTTTCTGCAAGATAAACTCTGGTCACATTGGGAACCACGCGGTTTTACAACAGTCACCAACTACCGCAAAAAACAAAAATTAGACCAATTTTCGAGGGTGACAGTGTTGAAAACAATAAGAAAGGGTTTTATGAAAATCTTGTTACAGTCTGGAAATAAGAATAAACTTATCTGGAAACCAGGCAGCGGTTGGTTGAACGTTGAGTGCATTAACCCACCGCACAGCGCACGCAGTTCGTATTACAGATTTCAACGATGAATGCTTTCCGAATAGTGAGCACAGTTGTGAATTGGAGTGGTTGGGTTACAGAGTACAAACAGGAGAGAGTTCAAAAAATCTGGTACAGTTTTTTACTCTATTTGATGTAACACGTAGCGCGGAAGAATGCGATTACTATAGTTTGTCGAAATCCATCCGAAAGACGGATATTTAGCAGGCGAATCTTTCCTGAATTCCAGAATTGTTTTTTGAAGCCCTGCACTTTTAATTGGATTGATTATTTTCTACCTGTGTTCATTACTTGAGATATTAATGGCATCTCAAAAACCACATGTGGTTTACAAGTGGACATTTGAAAGTACGTTTTGCCTACTGATCAGTGATATAACTAGTTTTATCTTTTGTAATCTTTTTATCCGAATACAGAATTGCATGAGTTTGAAGTTTGATACACCTAGCCAGTGTTTCTCATCGACAACCTGATAACCTAAAACGGAAACTGTCACCGTTGCTCGATGTTGTTTTGGAGTGAGCACCGCTACTTGCGAAAACTGCATTAGAGAGTGACGGAATTATGAACATCAGTATCTAGTAGTTAAAAGACTCCAATTATTCGATCCATTGATTTTGCATACGGCTATCGGTATCCGTTTCGGATTAGTCTGTCACAGTGACTGAAGCCAAAGGACGCCTGTATAGACAACTTATCGTAAGTGGCTTTTGCCGCGTTAGTTGTGGTTTCACTGACACACCACTCATCCAGTTTAAACCGGAATGAGTAAGGTCAGTTGAGATGGAAATAGAGACCTTTGTATCCAGCCAGTCAATGCTGGTTAACCAACTGATAGGCTAGCACAAAAGATAAATTTTTATCTCTTGGAGCCAAAAAACGGGGAAAAACTTGTGTCATGATTAAAACTAACAAGAAAAAAGTTAAAAGTGTAAGGCAAGATGTATTTCACATCAGTTCAAGATTAGCAATAAAAGCGACAATTTAAACCTGGACCGAAAGACGGTTAAAGTTTCGTCATACAACGCAACGACAAAAACAAGGCCGAGAAAAAAGTACAGGGCCATCTTGAAAAGGTGAAAATGTGAGGTAATGATTTAGCGAGCGACGAAATTGGTCTATCGGTTTGATTAGAGAAACACACAACTGACATAATCTGCTTGCGACCAACGTAGTCACTGTCTTTTGGTGTGTTGTCAGTGCGCTGATAGGTAACTAATCCGAGATGGGCAGCGCATTCGAAACCGCATTCAGACACTTCGGCATTACTTGCGGTATTTACAGTTTATTCGAGTACCACGCGCACGAATTTATAACCGTTGCACAGCGAACGTTCGGACGTCCACCCGGATCCTATTCCTCCAGACAGTCCGATTCATGGATGAGTAGTTCTAAGATCTAAAACCGGTATTTCAACTTTAAAGACTTACTTAGATAACATCCTGGTATCGTAATTTCTGCTCACGAGAATTTTGATTGCCTGCTTTTATCTATCAGCAGCTGCTTTGGAATCCTTTTATCAGTCATTCTACGGACTGTCACAACCGACGTACCTGATTTTTGACTAAAAAGGGCTAAATCCCATCCGTCTACCCGGATAAGTATCGAGCTTGACCACTGAATATCTACCTAGCAAAAGAATGGGCGCACTCAGGTTTATTCACTGGTAACATGTGTTGAAAAGTCGCTGCCTTTCGAAACGAAATCAAAAGCAGAACTTGTGACAGAGCAAATTTTAGTTCTTTGAGTTTCTCATAGTTATTTTGTAGACAAGATGCACCAGTAAAATGTAGAATTAAAATTTATGCCGATGCCTTGGCTTTCGTATTGGTCGACTCGACTCCGCTTGTAGCTCGTTTGTTTT
>LOND01000195.1:8279-21497 GCA_014220965.1 Paragonimus kellicotti
GCATTGATGATGATGGAGGAAAACGTGGCACATTATTTAAGTACCTTAGAGAAAGTAATTCCGATAAAACCAACAAGTAAATGAAAGGGTGATCAGAAAGTACAAATTGTAATTTATTTCAGACGACCTTGTCAGTCGTAAACAGGTAATAGAAGTGAAGGCGAAAATAAAACGTATAAATTGACCTTGATTAGAAGTGCTACACACAGTCAGATTAACAAGCAACGACTAGCAATCAGGTGTTTTGAAATGCACAGGGCTGGCTGCCAAATGCTTCAAAATTTGTGAGGCAGGCAAATTCAGCAGAACACTGAACGATATTACATTTCTGGCAGTGTCTTGCGGTGGACGACGAGTTACTTCGTCGTTGTTGAATATCATACACAAACGGTGGCAAACCTATCCCTCAGTCATTCACACGTCGGTTGTTCGGCACTAGTTTCAAATATTAATCTTACTTTACAGAAACATAATCCGCAATATAACCGTTAGACTATGAAGATTTGCATCAATATTAGTGGCTTCTCTCAGATCCAATGTACCCACGTTTTGAGATTGAAATAATACTGATTACTATCCACAAGAACAAAACAGAGCGGAACTTCTTGCGTTTTTGAAAACAATATCGAAAGGACAATGACAACAGAATGGCAGGCTCGTCCTGGAAGATTTTCGTCAAGCAGTAGTTAACAGGGAACGCTCTCCACAGTCATATTGAGAACCCTTACACAGTGCTTCAGCATGTTATTGGTAAGAGAAGTGAGTATAGTTGGATGCACACCATACTTAGCAGCTTCAAATAACCTATAGCACGGCGATATTTTTGTAAATCCGTTGTACATGAACGTTCCACAGATTTTCAATAGGTTTTAGACTGTAAGTAAAAGTTGGCTGGTCCAACATACATTATCCGTGAAAAAGGCAATATTTCAAGTATAAGGCATTAGCTCGCTGCTTATTAACTCTCGTTGGCACATGCAGCCTAATAAATTTCAACACAACCCATCCAATGTGCTTACAAAAGAATGGGAATAGTTGTCGTTCTGAACATATCTCAATGTGAATTCCATATCAAAGCACACCGTTTCACTGCAAACATCATGCAGGTACTTGTTAAAAAGCATCAGAACCGTCCAGACAGAAATCCTCCTGTTACTAAATAACACAATTTTCTACTAGGATATTCACGAGATGTGAGACGCCATTCACTTCGGACGAGGCCGAACTTCATCAGGGTATAACTGACGTTCGTGATTCTCGCTAAGTTAACGAGGTGCGATATTGACAAACTGCCCGATTGGTCTTTTGAACAGAAGCGGTTAGAAGACAAACATTGGTAAATGATAGCATTTCGTATTGGTTCGTCAGTATCAAATAACTAATAATACGGAAGACTTTCAACTCGTAGGCAAGAAGAAAACGTCTGCCTAATAGAAAGAATCTGCCACCAGTTAGAAGTAATTCTTAAACATGGCTGGATAGATGAAAAGACATACAAATACCTAAAACCTGGCGGCTGCTCGTCACCCCAACTGTACGGTCTTCCCAAGACTCACAAGCAGGGTATGCCACTTCGACCTATATTAGCCATGTCAAATTCACCTCAGCACAAACTGGCTAGATGGTTGGTCAAGATCTTAAAGCCAGTCATTCGAAATGTGACAGACATAGTGTTAAAGACTCGCTGGAACTTGCAGAGGAGTTTGACCGAATCAATATCAAGATGGAACATGTGTGTTCCATAGATGTTCAATCTCTCTTCACCAATATCTCCCTGAGAGAAACTATTGACTTTGTGTGTGACCAGAATGTTTGCGGAAAATATTCCTATGCCCATCCCAACTGATTATCTGAAAACGTTACTTTTATTGTGTACGGAGAATGTTAGTTTTAATTTCCTAAACACACCGTACAGACAAATCGATGGAGTAGCGATGGGGAGTCCATTAGGCCCCCTTCTCGCCAACTTTTTCATGATCATGATAGAAGTGATGTCATTTCACAACTGTCATACTACAGACACTACGTAGGCGATATCTTGAACTTTTTCAAAAATCGGGAGCTTTTAGAATAATCTGTCCTGCGGCTTAACGGAGTCCATCCCAACTTAACGATGAGGTATGAAGCAGAGACTGGTGAAAGTCTACCTCACCTGGACACTCATCACACGAAGGACCGACGGATCAATAATGCGCAATATTTAAAGGAAACGAACATGTTCTGGTCAGTTTATGCATTTCGCCAGTTACGAATCGGTGAAATATAAGCGGGGTTTGATGAGATCATTGTTCATGACAGCACGCCGCATTCGCATATACGATTGTGTTGAGCGAGAACTAGAAGTGCTTAGGACGAGTCTGGAGAATAGTGGGTACCCCCAGAAGCTATATTCAGCCTCATAGCGAATGGAGATCCAAAAACAATAGGAATGATGAGGTCTTGAGAAATCAGTATATATTGAGCTACCCTTTGAAGGGGATATCGCGACGATGCGAACAACCCAACGAATTGTCTCTTCGTTGAAACGTACTTACAACGCAGCCGAATTGAGGGTCCTTAATAAGACTCGCAGGTTACCTGTGCCTACAATCAAAGGAGATCAACCTATTGGCGCCAAATCACACTGTGTTTACCAATTCTCATGTAACTGCGGAGAAAGTTACATAGGCAGAACCGATAGATCATTGACCTCAAGAATGAAGGAACATGTACCTAAGTGGGTTCACAAACAGGTCTCAAAACCGGACACTGTAGTCACAGAGAATCGTAAGCCCCAGCTTCGTCGATCGGACGACACATCCTGTCAACTGGCCACAACGTGGACTTGACCTCAGCCTTCACCATCATAATGCGCCACCACAACCCACGGTTCCTAAAATTTGCTGAAGCCGTCGCGATAAACCGGTTCAAACCTGTGTTGTGTGTACAAAAACAATTATTTGTGAACCTTAGACTGTTATGGACCTAGATGCGCAAGCCGGATAACAATGACTGTTGACTATTCACCGGTTTCACGTTGGGAAAAAAGTGTTGTACTTTTATGGGTATCCCTCCTTCAGATGTTCCAATTCTAGTTTGTCTAAATCCTGGTGGTGCCGGATTGCTTCATGTTCTTCTCATCTACATGAATGCGTGGAAATGATGAGTAGATATGAGTTGAAGTTATTGGTGATGACAACCATCAGGTACCAAGTACCCCGGGAGTGGACACCGGTTTGGTGTGGAAAAGTTAGGGAGAACAACATAGAAAGTACGGAGGTCCATTGTGCTAATGAGTGTTTTAGCCTTCGTTACTGTGACAGCTACTGATGGTATTCACTTAATGGGTGACTTGCTGTATTACTTGACAATACATGTCTTGTGATGTAAACGTTGAAAATTAAACTTCTCAAACTAACCTCTGTCTAACTCATTCGTAAGAGGTGCGTATAGATGGAATTGCGTATAGTCCAGGGCTAGGCGCTTATAGTAGCATTATACGCAGGCGTCGTTTGGCTTCCGACACTATGGACACGAATGCTGTTGTTCATACACATCACGATGAAATTATAGGATCGAGCAATTTTTTCGAGGCTGATTTTGTTAATATGTAGCCTGAAGTAGTGAGTTTTCATGTACCGCTTCAGCATATTGTCATCAGAATGTGTATGTTGCATCCTATCTACTTCAATAACCGCTATGCCAAAAGTACCCGCGAGAAAATCATATGAACTGTCGACGTATGTTCCACTTTTGCGGTTCTCATAAGCCGTAGACGTTTCCGGTGGAATCAAAACCACACCTGCCAAGAAAGTCATGTGACCAACTGTGCTTAGTTACTTACCGTTAGTGTATCGACCAAGATATAGTACACACGCGATGGGTAACGTTGCAGCTAAAAAGCCGAACGTGCATTTTCGAACTTCTCAGTGTGAGCCATGAAGTTGAAAGAAAAGTTCTTGTTTTCGTACAAATGCGTTTGAGTCTGTAGCAGATCGCTCGAGCCAAAAAGTGATACACAACGTATTAGTACTTGTGCAACGTTTGTCCGAAGCGCGCAACTGTATTGACTCTTGCCAGACTAATTTTAGATATTCCGGCAAATTACGCTTTGGAGCAGTTGTGTATAGAAAACTTTTACTTTAGCTTATATACTAATGAATTTGGCTGTACGTCTCTTTTTGTTGTTCATTGTTAGCCCTACTAGTTAGCTACTAAACATCCACTCTCAGGCTTTCTTTTCACAGGCCATCTGTTTGTCCTGCAATTTTTTTTATGTCAAGCTCGCACCTAATAGATTGCGAGTGATTCTCTTATTCGGTTGTCTGTGGTTCTGTAAATATTACCTAAAACTGTAACCATAACGTTGTTTTTACTGGCTAGCAACTCACGTCAAATTGTCATGGTATGCTTCCATATGGGTTGAAACTTGTTACTGTCACGTGAACCCAAGCCTAAAGCATGCCTGTTGCTTTTACCCTTCAAGCATCTGGCATTGGTTTCTCGTCAGCTGACAGTGCTCAGTAACATACTTGCTAATGCGGATGACCCTGTGTCCATGACTTTGCCAAAAGCACACACCATCGTTGTGAACCAACACGCCGTTAGACTCCGCACTGTCTCTGTTCATAAGTAAAATGTGTCTTTTCTTAGCGTTGATCGAATCGATCGGCTAGGGTAAATATTTCTGCAGTAGGAGCGTACGTATTTGTGTTTGCTATGGCTACCGTCTCCTCATCCCCTCGTTGAGACGTTTGGTTACCTTGACTGCTTTCAATGTTTACGAGAGGGGGTGTGTTGCCCTCGTGTTTATTTGACATTCTGTTCACTTGTTTCGTTAGTATTTTCTATTCCTGACACTGAATCAATCACACGTGCGTTTCTTTTGTTGATATCGGTGCATAGATTCTAGGAACATTTTGTTTATCAGCTGCTCATAACAACACCTCAGTTTTGCTTTTGACTGTATTCTGGTTATGCTTTCCACGTTCAGTACTCTGTCTGGAACCCCTCATTCTGTCGAAACAGCTTTTATCGATCGGTGCTTCTTCCGTTGGCTAGTTGGCAATTTACTCACTGTTTCACCCTAGTTTTGTGCACATCCTTCGAGTTTCGTACACTGTCGTATGAAGTGTTTTTATGCATATGCTTGCCGTTGACCTCGTGACACCCACGTGCTCAGCTATCTTCGCTTGGTCGATTTGTACACGTCGATCAACATGGTCACGCACACTATTGTCAAGGTGGTAGGATGTATTCGAAATAGTTCAGGTCAGTTCTTCCGGTTTTTACATGAGTAGATTCTTGTCCATCTGACCTAGACATCCTTTTCTCCAGGCTTGTATAGGTCTTCAGCATAAATTCAGCTTCTCTGATGAAAAGACATACGAACACTTTGTCGTGAACGTTTTTCCCCATATAATTGTGCGTTGTTCTTAGAACGCTGCTATTTGAACTTGATAGATAGCGCGTACTGCTGTTATTCCCATCTATTCTCCAAAGCAGCCACTCGTTGACGATATCCTTTGCGTTGAACTACATATCTGTCGAAGGTAATCGTTCCATATTGATTTATGCGGCTTAGCCTCACAGCATGAAGCCTCGGCATGTAGTTGAAAAACAGTTCATCTAAAGAAACAACCGGTTTCTCAAGATCAATTAAATGGTTGTCTGCGGATGCACACCATACGGTGGTTCCTAACGTGTTTATCGAGACGCCTTACGTGCGACGCGTTGAAGCTTTCGCTCTCCATGATTAAGCACTCAATCTTCCGCTACCTGGATGCCGAGATTGTGGAACGAATTGGAGGAAACAGGCAGCGATTGCGCCCGTGTAAGCGGCGTATTTCGCGTGCGAGGAGGGAGCGGGAGGTCAAATCGCACATTTTCAAGCACTAACCGTCTCATTCGGGCAACGAGTAATACACCTGTGCCGTATCTTCTCTCTATCTCTACGTACCCAAAGTATCGCGTCCAACGGATGAGTACACAACTCTGACAAGGCGCCTGGATACCCGCTTAGTGGTTGAAGAACATGATGCTCACAGCTACGGGGCTGGGAATACACGTACCTAGTAAGAACCCGCCAGAGTGTGTTCTAGAGGAGAAATCACGAGCTCTTGCGTTTTTTCTGATTCAGTCTGAATTTGGATGCGGACGTTGTTTAAATTCAGCAAATAACCAACTTTGCAAATGACACCATTATGGTAAGACTGTGACCTTCCGCTGTACACAAGCAGTGCGAAGGAGTGGTTAGCTTTGATTTATTATTTAATATGATTGTGCACATAGCTTGCTTGATGTACCCGGGAGGTGTGAGCGACTCGCACCGACGGAGAAAGTTAGCCAATACTATCATGCCTGCGCGGTCAGACACACAACGAGGCGAAGTTTGTCTATATTAGATAAAATACACCGCAATACTGCGGTCCGAGAGAGATTATTCTATATCTTTAGAATAGTGGGTTCCCGAGCCTGGCATGCCGCGCGCGGGGATTTCACGACTTCTATAATCTGGCATCTCTCTCATAGTGAGATCAAACCGAATTACCAGAAGGACAGATGGCAGGTTATCAAAACTGTGGGTGCGCGACGGTCTTGCTGCGGGAGTAGTATGACACACATCTGAGAGAGTTAGGACCGGTCTGTGACTCATGCATGTTCACGTGCGTGTGCTCGATGCATGAGACGCGCACAGAGAAGATCATTGTCTTCTGGAGCCCAGCACTCTCCAGCAGTCGCGCACATGGCGAGAGGATGTGAGTCTCATAACACACAAATTTGGAATAGCGCAAATTCAGTCCTCCGGATGTTTCGCAACAGCCAGAATTGGTTTTGTATCTTGGCTGGTGGTAACACACACATCTCTCAATTGTACGAGGAGATGGGATTGTGCACCCTCATCAAACACGCCAATGAACTCTGACAATACCGGTTGTGGCAAGTGAAAGCTTTTTCGCTTTGCATTAACTTAAGTCACTTTCCGGCGCGGGACTCACTCGCAACGCTATTGCGCATTTCGAATTAATCAGCTCTGTTGTACGTGACTATGCAGCCGCCTGCAACCTAGTTGGTCCCCGGTCAAGCCTTTGCAGAGCATCCTCCACTCAAATCGATTCAATCGCTTGTAAAACGAACATCGGGACGGCGCCTTCTAGCCTACTCATTGTTCATCGATGTTTTGTATGCCGCACTCAGTGGTGTGAGATCTTGGCTGTTTTTTAATGTGTGCTGAGGCGTGTAACTAGTCGTAAGTATCGGTTTTTCGGAGGTTGTTGGCTCACGCGTATATAAAATTTCGTCATCTATTTTTTTTCATCAACTGGCTTGAATCGCTAACTTTTTTTAAACTGCGAAACCGCTTTTGCTTTAGAGAATACTAACAGGATCTTCAAGCTGATCTATAACACTGATCCCGGGCGTTCACTTATCAGCAAGAACGGTGGCACACCCATCCATAGTACGCCCAGAAGGGTTGACTGGCGGACAGAATACATTGAGAAGCAGTTTAATTAGCCTCCCGCTTCTGTTGCGTTATCGCCGCTAGCTTACAATGTAGTGCTCTGGTCGGTGAACTTCAAAGAACGTATCAAGGCCGAGATTCGCAATTGTATTTTGGCTGGCGAGCACAGCATGGCTATTGACTTCCATAGAAAATGGTGAGGTATTAGTACGGACCTTGCCACAGTTATTTCAACTTGTGTGGACGACGAAGACTATTCCTTCCTGCTGAAGCTACCCGATAATAATTAATCTATTCAGGAAAGAACTTGGGAACTTTTGCGAAAACCATGGAGCGATTAGCTTGACCCTAATCACCACTAATGTTCTGACATATGTCATACGTTGTCGACTCCCTGCAACCCTGCAGACTGACATTAGTGGAGGACGACAGGGTTTTGTTCCGAACAGGTGTTTATTGATCAACTTTTTCGCAAAATTCGAAAACGGCGTATTGCGTACCGCTGGCCAACAGCGATCGCTTTTCTCGACTGTAAATCTGCTTTAGACCCACTAGATCGATTTACACCTTCGAGTGACTTCATCATGTTGATCTGAGGAACTAGTGTATAAACATATGGCAGTATTTTATTCCCGTACTGAATAACTGGTGAACAGTCTGACATTTTCAGCACCAAGAACGGCGTGCGTCAACACTGTTTCTCCTCTCCATTTTCGTTTTCTGTCATCGTAGACGAAGTACTGGAGGATCGTCTACGATGCTCAGGAAATACCGCCATGGAACTACCTGGTAGAGGAATGACTGTTCTTAATTATGTCGACGATACGATATTGCCATTTAACAACTTTCAAGCCGCACATACAATACCGGCGAGTCTGCCAAATAAGTCGAAATGCGGATTGTAGTCTCAGAGTGCAAATTGCTTCTGTAAGACTCGTGATTACGTATAGTTAATGTTAGATAATGACGTTATTGAGTCTGTTTACTTGTTTTTTTTTATACTTGGGATGTTGCATCAGCAACTGCGGATCTACGGACAATGAAATGGAAACTCCTACTTTCATAGTCGTGTCAGTGTTCGCTGTTTTGAGACATTTCTGTTGACAGAGTGGCGTCTCTGAGGCCTAACAGTTGTGTGAGTGATGCGACTTTAGGAGCCGTTTTAGTCTATGGGTGCTAAATCAGAATGGAAGACCTGACCCATTTTCATACATTCATCTACTGGTGTCTGATTCATCCGGTCGCGCAAAGATAGTTTTAGAGGGTGGATACTTGGTAACTAATATCAAGCGAATTTGTTCACGCCTTATGTGCGCACAGGCTTGGCTAGTTAGCCCACGTTGTACGCATACCAGCAGGTCGTTTATCACACTGAATCATTTTTACCGATACCGCAGCCGACCGGCTTGAAGTTCGAGGTGGAAATTTGATGACCTAGTCTAGAGAAATCAAATCAACCATCAATGTATTAGCTACCATAGATTGGGTTCGCCTGGATAACTGTGGCTTTCGCGACCGACAGAATCTGTGGCTGGAAAGATTAGGAGAGATGGCGGTTGATCGGTTTATGTAGCGTGAGTGTTGTATCTGTCTAAATGAATTCTCACTGAAGTGAGCACAATTGTTCATACGGGAAGGTGAAAATCGCATACTTGACGTCTTACTTCCACTTACGGCTCGTTTGCTTGTTTGCAGTGTATGGTCACTGTGGTGTCCAGTGTTGGGTTTTAGTCATAACTGTTTTTTGTACTTATGTGCCATTCTCTTTCCTCTTCCCCTTAGTTAAGGCTTTTTTCCTCTCTCCTTTGTTTGTATGGCCGTTAAGCCTCGATGCGAACCGCCAGTGTATTGTTGTTCTTAATAATGATGATGATAATGGTGGTGTTTTCAAAACTTCTGACAGTATTTGAAGTGCATTCTCATCGAAATTTGGCGTGTGCTTGCTCATTACTTGAGGAAAGCGTGTTATGACTCTCATATGTTTCCCTGACAACTTGAATCGATTTAATTGTTTGTTTTATCACCCGACACAGTTACGAATCTAATTTTTCGATCTCCTCTTGGTGTGATTGAACGAAAAGCAGCTGGATGTCTGCGCGATCTTGCGAACAGTTAAAGTGTGCTTACTATGGCAAAAATATACTTTTCTGTTAATTATGCTTCACAGAAAGTGCTAGTAAGGCCCGCGTTATTCAGTTATCTCATTCATTACTATCCATTACGCACCAGGAGATCATCCAAAGTAGATCCCACAGCGAAGCGCAACGTTGGTTGATGTGACTCCAGCTGGGCTACGTGATCTCGTTTCATGTTTTCGGAATACACGATGCTCAGCAACCATCATCATTGGCGGTTACGTACTTCGCAGTTCCTGTTCCTCAGTTACACGAAAGCATCTCTATAGAGTTTCTTATTGATCTAACATCGACTGATCTATTATACCAGTTTTGTTTATTTATCTAATTCGTCTTTACTCAGTTAGACAGGAAGTGTATCTTGTTATTTGTTCCAGTATCAGACGTTAACTTTTAAGTTCATTTATGGTTATTTGCCAACCGGTGATATGACCAATCAACATTTCTTTCATACCACATTACTATACTGTTTTCAGGTCGCCTTTACGCTTCACCTAGCTCTCATTTGTATTTAGTTCTTCTCTAAGGTCCGGACGGTCGTGTGACATGCTGGACAGCCGCAGGCCCAGCCGTCCTTTGATTCTAACCAAACGCTCTTTCATGCGAATTTACTCTACTCCCTGTGAAAATGAGCACCCAATTGCTGCATTCACGAGTCAGTTTATCGACCGTTTATTACTAATTATAGGAAGTGTTCTCTTCTTCATGCCTTGTTGTGAACAGACGTGAGCTGATAACGAATCTAGGACTCTAATGGGAAACGATTCTAAGAACTACTGGTGATAGGGATCAAATGGGAATCTGCGTCTTCACTAGGTACCTGTCTGAGTTGGCCTTTGAATATCCGTCCTTTTTCGCCCAGTGCTTACATTCTGTCCGCCTATCCAGAGAGCTGGAATTGTCGTGATCCATAGTTCGGATTTTTTGTTTCAAGCACTAACACCCTTCCACGTGCATAAACAACTGCACTTTATCAGCTGTTTCCTACCGGACTCCTAATCTGGTAAGAATCCTGAGTCGTCCCTTAAAATTAGAACAAGCACTTGATTTGGAGTGTACAGCTCATTAGCCTGACTGCCTGAGGCCTTGAATAGGCCGTGGAATGCTTAAGCACTGTGGTGTAGAGTAAACTTGAACATGTGATGGACTTACTTGTTTACTGCCTTTCTGTAATACTCGGAATTAGGGACTTCGAATAGCCCTAGAAATCGTACTCGGATTGAAACCTCCCACGCAAGTAATAAGGAGAAGACCTCGTACTAGGTTGCAGTAAGCAGTTCATATTCATGAGACAAGAAGCCGAATTTATGGATGTACAACAGTATTAAAGAAATCACAGTCTGTCATTGGCTGATCGTATTGGCACATACAAAGTCACAAACTGTAAGTTAATTGGTGCAATACAGAACAAAGAAATTAGCGAATAACGGAAGGCGTAACATTGAGACTGTTCGTCCAATCCTGATGTAGTATCTTTAACGCGACGTTTGGATTGGCTCCCTGTTAGATCTTCTGTTGTGTCGGGGTTTGGATAAGCGGTGAATCGAGTAGATTTTCACCACACTTTTCCTGCTGCTCAATAATGCATTTCTGGTCATGTATTTTTTCCGTTTTTCTTCTCAGTGGCGCACAGTGAAAGAGGTTCATAATGTTATGTGGACTTTCCGGGGAATCCAATCGGTCACCTTTACATTATCTAGAGAGAGGAGCCTATCTACTTGGCTTCCTTAGCGATGAATTTTGAGGTGTTAACTAGTTAACATTGAATGTGTTTACTGACAGATATAGATACCACTTTCCGACAGCCTGTTTGGTTCGAACATGCGATCGCCATGTTCGCCCTCCTAAAGTATGCTGCGGTGCCTGAGACGTTACAATCGAAGTGTCTATCACGTGGATACGGAGGATCATTGGAGTTATCACAATTGAATAGTCACTCAGGTAATTGGTTATGTTTCCCCCACCATACCTTCTATTGTATGCGTTTGAATCAGGATTTGTTGCCAGAACTTTAGTTGGACTTATAGTTCCTATGTGATGCAAAAGGTATATGACGCTCGTCCTTTAATTGGGACATCACTGTACTGTCTGGATCTTTGTCTGGTCCACCTTCTGACCTGTTTTCTGATTGGTCACAAACCCTTTAAATATGATCTAGTTTGTGACCGTGTTGTCTTCGGACTGAGTGACATAAAAAGAGCTCTGTCCGGAGGCCAGTCTTTTTCTGTGTTCATGCGTTAGCCTCGGGTGGTTGGGTTGGCCGGGAAGATACGAATTAGTCGTGCATACTCCGTAGTCAGTTGTTCATTACCGTTGACCGTCGTTCCGTTATCTGCCGTTTCATTAACCGTTATTCTGTTGTCTGTTTACGCGCTCGTAGGCCGTAGATCCAGTTACAACAATAACAGTCCTGTATTTATTGGCCAAGTATTTGTTCTGAAGTCATAGGACAGAACATTAGTCATAACATGAGTGTCAAGGGAAAACTCACCAGTGACAGCTTTTCTACCAGACGTGTGGTTTAATTGTGTTTGGGCGATACCTCAAACTGGAGACCCAAAGACTCGAACTCGAACCTTTCGTGGACGTAGTGAGGAAAAGATTGACTTTACTAATCAGTTACATTATCGAGCCACTCACTTTGGTGTCGGCTTGGAAGTGTTGGATTCGCCGCTTCCTGTGTCTGCAAATTTTTTGCTTATAATCTGATTGGAATTCAAGACACTCATGGATAAACAGCTACCTCTTCAAACTCAGATACACCGACTAAACAGTAGCAACTGATTCTCCGGTGATCACCTGTTTGGTCTGGTTAATGTATCGTTTATGACCCTTGTAAACCTTTTTAATACGTTCACTATAGCAGCATATGTGATGCGCTGTACTACGGATTTGGCAGATACGACATAAATGAGAATCACCATAAGATCCACACTTTCTCACTATCCTCGGATCAGGATTGTCGTTTGCTGACCGAGAGTTTCTTCGAGACTTTCTCCCTAGATGCTACAACCTGATTTCAACGAATAGCACAAAACTTGGTTCTACGAAAGCGGGTCTTTGTCATCTTTTTATTCTCAGATGTATCAGAGCCTTTGCAAACGGCATATCCTGCCTAACGAGCGGTTTCTTTTGACAATCAGTATCGTGGATATTGGTAATCAAACTACCACGTAGGTGTTCTCTTTCGTTTGATTTGTTCTCCGAAATTACAATGAACTGTTTGTTTCGTAATTGTAAAATGAACCACCGAAAGCTGGTACTTGTTACGTGTACAAGTTGATCGAATATCGCACGCTCTACGGTCTGGAAGTTGACAAGAAATACGACTTGTATTAGGTAATTCTGCAGCTCGTCGGACAACAATGAGGTTGAGATGCCCTGGTCTGCCAGATTCGTCAATGATGAACTCAGTCCACAGCCCCCAACGGTAGCAAAACTATCAGCTGGTTTTATTTTTTCATGTCCCGACGAATGCTTTGCTGTTTCTCAATCCTTTCAATTTATTCCTCGAGTTCTGCTCAACCCGTACCGAGGATCGATTGTTGAGTTTCGTGACGCTGATGTGTGATTCGCGTAATCAGAGATTCCGACTAACCTGAAGAGTTCAACTTAAAATCGAACCTCTCGTGGGCGTAGTGA
>LOND01000195.1:22643-38040 GCA_014220965.1 Paragonimus kellicotti
ATATGTGATGCGCTGTACTACGGATTTGGCAGATACGACATAAATGAGAATCACCATAAGATCCACACTTTCTCACTATCCTCGGATCAGGATTGTCGTTTGCTGACCGAGAGTTTCTTCGAGACTTTCTCCCTAGATGCTACAACCTGATTTCAACGAATAGCACAAAACTTGGTTCTACGAAAGCGGGTCTTTGTCATCTTTTTATTCTCAGATGTATCAGAGCCTTTGCAAACGGCATATCCTGCCTAACGAGCGGTTTCTTTTGACAATCAGTATCGTGGATATTGGTAATCAAACTACCACGTAGGTGTTCTCCGAAATTACAATGAACTGTTTGTTTCGTAATTGTAAAATGAACCACCGAAAGCTGGTACTTGTTACGTGTACAAGTTGATCGAATATCGCACGCTCTACGGTCTGGAAGTTGACAAGAAATACGACTTGTATTAGGTAATTCTGCAGCTCGTCGGACAACAATGAGGTTGAGATGCCCTGGTCTGCCAGATTCGTCAATGATGAACTCAGTCCACAGCCCCCAACGGTAGCAAAACTATCAGCTGGTTTTATTTTTTCATGTCCCGACGAATGCTTTGCTGTTTCTCAATCCTTTCAATTTATTCCTCGAGTTCTGCTCAACCCGTACCGAGGATCGATTGTTGAGTTTCGTGACGCTGATGTGTGATTCGCGTAATCAGAGATTCCGACTAACCTGAAGAGTTCAACTTAAAATCGAACCTCTCGTGGGCGTAGTGAGGAAAATGCCCTTAACTGACGATAGTTACCACCTGCCGTCCGTGCTACGTGAACACGTGTTTATAGTTGCGTCGTTATTGTAAGAACCAGTGTTTACCACTGTCTGACAGCATTAACATACATGGGATCGTAAGCTACAGTATGATTGATGCAATACTGAACAAATAGCCGGACGAATAGAGAATGAGGTGACACTATACTTGTTTGTCTACACATAATGCTGTATATTAAGTTGACGCCGGATTGGTCGACTGTTGGAATGCTTTTTACGCCGTGGTTCGGGTAGCCTTTGAGCGTAATGGATTTTCACGGCGATTTGGACTGCCTGGTGACCTTAATTCGATTGTGACTAGATAGGTCAGCTAGCACCAGCCTTTTGTACGTGTTGAAAACTGGATCTGATGGTCGGATTGTCCCCGTGTTTACGTTCTTATCATACTTAGGCATGCAGGTATACTAGATACCCACTACTGTAACTAGTCCATTCAGTTTATGCTAAACTTGACTCAGCACACGCGTTAATCTAGTTTGCCCCTGGTTGCAAATTGTAAGCCAAACAACGCAGTTTTCGACACCATTCGCATTCGAGACAGCACTGATTACAGCTAGATATGCTTTCACTATATGAATCACTAGTACCTCCATCACACAACCATTCTAATTGCATTCGATCGATTAGACGGCTGAATTCGGGCCAAGGTTGTCCCAAAAGTTCTGTAGCTTGACAAACCACGTTGTTTCAGCACTCAGGTCGGTCTTGTAAATCATAATTCGACCTACGTGTAAACGGACTCGTTTTAGCTGGTTGCTCTTGAATGTCGTTTTATTTAGACCTTTTATGCACGTGCACGCAAATAACAACATACATTGTTTGGCCATGGTGAAACACGCGTTCAGATCTTTGAGGCATATCCGTTTTCGACCTTATTGTCGAAAGTCTCTTGAGGCTAACAGGTTACGCGGACAAACTGTCACAAATTGTCCTTATTCACATAAGCACATTGGGTTCAGAGGCAGCTAACGCTTTGTGAGCACTCACCAATGAGCACTTGCTTTCCTCAAAGATTACTTCCACACAGACGTCCTAACCGCACTGCTTGCCTCCCCTACCGGTGTCGTTCATGGTAATGCATATGCGGCTACTCAGGATGTGATGAAACCCGGATGTTTGCTAACGACCACCGTTCAATTCAACATGTTTACAATACGGATGTAGGACACACTTTGTCTTGGGCTTGCTTGGCTTCAAAACGATCCGTGTTGTTTGACTTAAACCAGATGAAATGTGAACGAAACAACCAATTGTGTGTGTGTGTGTGTGTGTGTGTGGAAATGACTCAAAAGTGTTGGTTGTCTATGCAGGTAGTTGATTCGTTACGCGTCCAACTATTGTCAAAGCGCTCTAGATATTTGAATGCAAATCGAATTCACCGGTGGTTGTATTCCATCAGGTATTTGTCACTGCGTGATCGAAATCCACATGATTCGTTATCGTACGCGTGGTGCAGCGAAACAATTTGCAATCTTTTTCTTTCACTTATGTGTCTCGACTGTTAGCACATGTTTGTATTCACATTTTTCTAAATCCTAGCTAATACTTTGTCTCATCCAAAGTCATGGTCCCATTAATTAGTATAGTGTTTTTTTAATAAGTAATTTTGGTGTTTCCATTTTTCTAAACATTGTGTCTAAGATATCATCCTGTTCTCTCAATTTTCCAAAAAGCCCGATTATCTAGTTATGTGAATAAACAGCTGTGATGGTTATCCACTTAAATCAAAGAACTCCGTACCATTTCTAGATTTTTTAAAATCATATATTGGGATGACAGATCGATAAAGGTGTTTGTATATCGCAGACCACCCTAGGCTGTTTTGTCAATCGGAAACAAACAAACGGTAGATAACACACGATACACACACGTTAAGTGCTGTCTCTCTGTTTGAAGGTCTAGCCATCGGATTTGTTTGCTCGCAATTAGGCCGCAGGATAATTGACGTCGTGCAGGTATCATCATCAACATCATAGAAAACAATAGCTCATGCGTAACTATCATACAACCACGGATAGAAGAACAAGTCATAGCTGATAGCAGGGAAAAGCAAGGGATGGGACCCAATTACCAGAAGCTGTTATGACGTTCGAAAAATGGTTACCAGAAGTAGGAGTTGGAGGGGTTTGAGATTTAAATTAGGTAGGACAATCAGGAAGGGTTCAGTAGTATCGTATTTCTGCCTATCCGTCCTGTTGTCTGCTAAGCGATCCAGCTTATGCCGCGAGATTACCGATGCACTATGGAGTATTTATGGCTGTATGCGGGCTAAAATCCTACCAGGACGCCCAGACCTAGACGGAAGAACGCTCAGGGTTATCAACCGAAGTCTTTGGCTCAAGAACTTTCACTACAGGACAGCGGGCATGTGTCAGTGAGTTGAAACTGGTATCGTTTCTCCGGGTATATACGCCGAACTTCTTCCAGCTCTCAATTTGGTGGACATGATAACTATACTCCATCAGATCTCTACCTTTTGGTCTATCTGGTATAAGTAACTCTGTCGGTTTGGTCACCACACAGTCCAATTTAGTCCAGTAGGTCATCGCGATGCGCTAAGCCGTCATACCGAACAAGGTCCATTCTCTTTATGTCTTAAATTCTCGTCAGTTTGCGTTATATCTTATCCATCTGAAACCCAATCCGGTCAGAATAGCAAGAGTCGAAACTTGATCACATGACCTATTGTGCATACCAAGGCCAGTTCAGAATGAGATGCGTAACTGAGACAAAGTGGACACCAACAAAATGGGGAAATCGCTTACACTTCAAACCGGAGGGAAACCGACGAATATCAGCTAAAGTCTGACCACACCAGTTCATTCATTCACCTCTGATGTATAGTTTTTTGATTCATCTCAACCGTAGGCTATCGCACCAGGCTTGTTTCGACGCTGTTGCTCACCATCCCGCGCTTATAACAGTTATTCAGCTCAACTCAGTGATGTCTGTTCAGGAGTCACTGTTCATGAGTCTGAGACGCCTTTCTATCTGCGAACGCGTCTCTCGCGTTCTCTCTTGTTCGTTCCATTTTGGCTGTCTCAAATTCCAGTTGTCCTAGTACTTTCTCGGCTCCTTTTGTCTGGTACTGGAGAATCAACATGAAATACTGGCACATGCCAGTTTTCCCCTTCTTATTGCAGGTTATTCATTATTCAGCTCAACATCCAGCAATGTAATCTCCATTGTTCGGATGACTGTGTCTGGGTGATGAAATCAATCGTCGGTCGTGCCGGTAGCTGATTGGTCCAAGCGCCTGGGACCATCCGATACCATTTGCCGTTATTCGCCGCAACATGATCGTCGTTATTTATACAAATGTAGTGCATGCTGCATAAGAACTCTATTGCGATAAACTTTGTTGTTTCCAATCTTAACAGTGTTCTCTTTGTGCTAGTTGCTGGATGATTTGAGATTCAATCAGACTGACTGATACGCCTTAGCATACACACCATCGTGTGCACAATTTGTTTAGCGTCCCTCACTAACTCATTTTTCTGCGGCGTTCATCCAACTTCTCTGTGCTACCGTCCGACTACTGTAAAGTTTACGAGTAGTGTATAGTTCGCACATCGTACACTACATTGCACTTGTGGAAATCATGGAGCTCATTCGGTATCCGATGCGAACAGAACCGTATTCGATATTTGATCCATATTTTCGACCATTTGCTTCCTTTGATGGATGGAATCATAGAACATGGAATGTAACGAGCATAAATTTTCGATGAAATTTCGTCAGGCTGTTACAGTTATAAAACACCTAAATAATAATGGTTACACGCAAAACTTGGTATTGGTCAACATTTACACTTTTATCTCACTCTTTCGTGTTTGTGAAATCCAGTTGGGTTTTATTTGCCAAGACATCGATCGCATGTCTCAACTAATGGATAACGCAGCTGGAGCGATTGCGCGACCTACTGTCCACACAAGTTTGGATTATGTAATGGTCTCGTTCGTTTTCGAACGAATTTTGACCGATTCGCTGAAATGCTGTTGGGAACGCTATACGATCAATCTATATTGTTATCGACCTGTTTCTGTCAGCCAGATGATCTAAAATGGCACTCGTTATTGATTTCAGTCCCCCTATCCCGGTCTATGCTCTGTAATGCTCTTTGATTCTTCTATACAAATTCTGGGTCGTACGTCTCTATTTAGTCTACTGAACAATCGCGAAGGAACTAGCAAATCACTGTGGGTGAGCTGTAGGCCGGTACTTTGTCTGTCTGATTTAGTGTTATCAATGGGGATCCGATGAATTAAATGATCAGTTTGGCTACTTTGAAAGTAACAAAAAAGATAGAAAACTGATTTTTATGCATTTGTTGAATCACTGATGTGTATTCTGTGACTTATTGGAAATTTTCGGGATATAATCGATCTTATTTTTCTTTCCAATATGATCTTTCTCTGCCCTCTGCTGCGAGGAAGATGCGCTCATTATTTTTGATGAACATTGTTATCCCATATGCTACAATGGCGTTTTTATGTTGATTGCATTTGACTGTCCACAATCATCTGTTTTTATCACGCACAGTTTTCCAGCAGGCTCGAATTTTGTTCGTTTCAGCCAGTTCACTATAGTACCTTTTCATACTAATTGCGATCATTTGTCTGTGTGTCCATGGATCAACTGGTCGTGTGACGGTCTGGCTGGCGGTGTGTGCCCGTATGCATTCATGTGCGTGATCGCCTGCATGTGTGTATGTTACTCTCTATGTCACGCTTTCTTGTCTGTCGTCTGGGTTCAATAAATCTTCAGCGTTCTTAATCGTGCTTTGATATATTGTACACAATACATTCGTATTACTTATCAAATAAACCGAATGCTCCTGGCTCCTGTTCATTTTTATTCTATGTCTTCACGATTCTCATCCTGTATTTTCTCAATCACTTTCGAAAAGATTGTGCTGTGCAGTTTTCCTGGGAATAATCCAAACGTTCTCCTTTTATTGCAATATGGTTTTACCCTATTTTTATCTGATCAACTGGATTTTTTAAATATTTCTCGGTAAAAAAGATCTTCCGCATTTGTTCTAACTTCATTTATTTTATGGTATGCTAAACTTCCAACGCTATCTTTATTGTGACGCAGTTGTGCTAGACACTTCTTTCAGCCAGATTCTAGTCACTCACGAGGCTGTTTTTCTCTCTCTTTCTACTTTTATACGCCGTCGCAGTGTCCTAATTCCAGTATTGTCTCTTCATTTTGCACAGAAGTTCCTTTTACGCATTCACCGCCTCTTATTGTTCTCATGTCAACATTGACAAAGTTTGCTGATTTCGAAAACGATCACGGTTTTCGTCGTGACACTCATTTTCCTGCTGTTCGTAACAGGTTTATGGGAATAGTTTGATTATATGTATATATGGTTATATGTTGGATTATATGTATATGCTTTGCAATTGTCTGTTTTAGGTTTTGTCGTTTTCATGACCTTATTTTTTTTAATATTCCAAATTGGGACGTAACTTTTGCGTTTTCCATGCCCACACAAACTATTTCATTTTGAATGACCACCTTGTCCTTTTCTCAATATTTCCTTCCGGTTTTTACCCGAATCCAGCCATGCGATTTGACTCATCCAGGAATTGAAAAGCGTCATCAAACAGATCTTCATGTGCGATCGCCTTTAATGCATCAGGTGCAGCGACGACTACGCAACGTTGCCGGAGCTGTGGATGCAAAGTTGGTAGGTCACGAACGGTTTTGTAGTGGTTGTATTTATCCTGAATTTGTTCAAGCGTTTCATTTATACTTTGGAATTGATATAACTGGTATTTTCAGATTCATCTCGAGATGTCTATCACGTTGAACTGGTGTTGTGATCTCATGCATTCATAGGTTGAAGACATCAAAACATTGTGTTACATGGCTGTTATGCTTGCTGTGAATAAAATCCACCTCCCATTCTACGCACGTATGTTCTATGTAATTCGCTTGCAAGTGATAAGCTATGATATCGTTCAAACTCATATTTTGCCGAATCAAGTTGCCTGTCGGCATACATGTGTACATACTATGGTAATCCACTTTGGTGAGATCTGTGTTAGATGTTCAGAAGTTCTCAGTCTTACCGTGCCCTGGTTAGTGATCAGACTGAGATTTGCATCGGAACTTTGCGAACTGGAAGTCACTCATCCAAAGTAACCCAACAGTTACCAACCTTGATTTTGCAATTAGGCTTCCTCCAAGCAGTGTCTGAGTTGGTACCCAAATTGACTGAAGATATTCTCGCTTCCTCGACGCATAAGGGGTGAAGTGAACCAATTTTTTGATTTCCCCTGGCTAACTTTTCGAGAAAATGATGGATACTAAAAGGCTATCTTTAACTTTGC
The DNA here is from genome assembly GCA_014220965.1 of Paragonimus kellicotti. Classification (NCBI taxonomy): domain Eukaryota; kingdom Metazoa; phylum Platyhelminthes; class Trematoda; order Plagiorchiida; family Troglotrematidae; genus Paragonimus; species Paragonimus kellicotti. The sequence goes on from LOND01000195.1 coordinate 29,796, forward strand.
CTCAGATCTGATCACTTGTTCTGGTCAGTGGGTGACTCTCCTCAACTCACTTGGGAAATCAATTTGAAAGTGTTTCTAGTGAGCACAGTTAATCTTAGAATTGGGATATTCGGTTGAAGGCTGCCGTAATTTGTGCGCTTCAACATTTGACTTTGTTATTTGCATTACTGTCCATTGAAATAGAGATCCTCCACTCAGTATTTGTTAACTGAAAGCACTATCGACGAATCTTGTTGCTTTTAAACTGACTGACAATGTGGTCAATCTGTGGGCTTGTTGAGATCAATGGCAGCTCGTTCGTCACTGTCAACCAGTGTGATCAGTCCACCATCTGGCGGATATACACCGTTGTTCTTCCATCGAGTAAGTAGATGGGACAAGTGAATTACTTTCCGTACCGTTTCATCCTGATCTGGTCAGCGACATGTTGTGTCTGTGCAGTCGAATAACGTTTTTGCCTACTATTCCTCGTCATGTGCTCCTGGTTCATATTAGGCACTAAATATCCTGTCGTAACGTAAAACATTCTTTTCCCGCTGTGTTGCACAATTTATATCATAACAGATCTCGTTGTATCTTTACGAGTGCTCACTACAGACTGTTAAATCTATCAACTCAAAACAAAACCACGAAACAAATTACGGTGAAATGCCAGTCGTCTACTAGTGTTGAGACCCTACCATTGTCAGGGCGTTGAGAGGGTGACGAACAGTTCCTTTTGAATGCACGAAATGGGCGTGTTCTTTCTAAAGGCAACTACCTCGGCACATCGAAGAAGGCGTGGATTGGTAATCGTGTTGATGACGTTGAACTCTGGCCATGTCCGGTCGATGGTGCGTCAACAAGTGTCGAGCAATGGCTGAGATAGACTGCTCGTTGGTTCAGGTGATGGTGGTGGCGACTTGCATAATATCGATCGGTTGCGTAATCTGTGGTAAGCACACTGTAGTGAGTACTCGTAAAGATGCAACTACATCTGTTGTAGCATAAATCGTGTAAACTGACACTTCTGAATTAACCTTCCAAATATTCTGTGATCTTGCAGTACAATCTTAACTGAAGGATTACCATTTGTTTAGTTGATCACATTGGCGGATCGACCGTTCCCGTTAGGATTATCAAAGATATAGCGGACTACCGTCTGTGCTAACATTAGAGCCAAAGTCCCAACATCTTTGCTGTTCCATCACAGCTTCTCAACTGTTTTGTCTGAACCATCGTGCTGTCTCTTCGATCTGAAATCAACGGATTTCAACAAATAACCGTTGGCTCACATGGGTCTTCTTGATTCATATCGGACATTTCACTTTACCTTCTTCACCGCTTGTCTTCAATGTATCGCTGAGGACCGAACGTGCACTGTTCAGTTTGTTATCGATCACCACTCACCTCTGGCGTCCAATCAAATTGGTGCATCCGCGATACCATGTAGTCAGCGCTCGTGTGTTGTTTCCCAGAATAGTCTGTGTGACATCCAACTCTCTGTTGTTAACGTTAGAGTTATATGATGCAGTCATCCTATTTATTGCTGTGAGCTGTAGAGTTTGTTATATCATTGAGACTCAACTCCATCATGGTGGCCCGTTCACTATCTGAGCCGTACACTTGACCGTTGTTTGCTCTTCGTCAACGCAAGCTCTGAACACAAAATATGGTACCACATAGCCCAGCCGTTTTCACTGTCGTCACTTCGGATAGATGATTCAGTTCAGCTACAGGTGGTGATGTATCGTCGAAACTTCTCTGTTCACCTGGATCATTTGCCTTCATACTGACAACATTCTCGTCATTCCCAGTTGTGTGTGTGTGTCTCATAAAATCAACACGACTATCTGAAGAGGATTTTGCTAGTTCGATGCTTTTGGTTTTGTTCTGAATACTTCGCTTTCCTTGGGACTACTAGGTCATTATCCGAATTTTCACCACACTATCCGTTTCTGTAGTTTGAAACTTTCCCCCTTGTCTCAAAAACTTCATACAAGGTAAATTGGTTTTGAAAACAAAAGTTTATCCATTCTTGAAATTCATCCCAGTGCCTTGTTCAAACTTTAGGTACACTCAACACTTGTTTGGCTGACAAAGCTGTTGAGTATCTGACAAATAATGAAGGTAACAGCCATTTTGTCAAGAAATCCGCTATCGATTTCGAGGGGTCAAGTCATACCTTCAGTGAGTCATGCCTGTCAGCTCCCAACGAATTCACTTCTTCCACTAATCCATCTTTCAGTATTTTGAGCGCGCAACTGTTTTCACAGCACTAACTTTTAGTGGAGGTACATGACACATGCAATTCAGTAATTAAGACATTCTCCACATGTTAGTAGCCCTAAATGACTGCACTTTTCTTCTGTCACATTTGACGGGGTCGATTAGCAGTTTTGTTTCTGACCCAAATGCGAGAAGGTGCAATCCGGTCAGTATGTCTTGGAAGACAAAAGTCCAAAAGATAATCATACTTCATAAACTATGATTAAAATGCTGTCACTCGTTGCTGACCCAGATGATTTTCAACCCGAAGGTCTTTATCAACCCAATTGCACTCTCTTGCAACCATCTACCAGGAACGAAAATGATTTTGCCAGTCGTCAAGAAAACCAATCGTATATCTTGGTGGACGTGTTACCTTGGTAAAACGCTTAACACAGACAATATTAGAGACGTCATTTGCAGTGCCGGATGTAGACCATTGATCGTACTTCACTCATAAACACGCTGACAACATGCAGATCCGTAGGTTGTAGTACATATGCATAGCGGTAGCGCACAGTCGCTACATTCGTGTATGAAATCTGTATAAAGTCTCGCAATGGCGTGCATAGTCCAGCGTGTGTTTTTCAAGCTCTTCAGTGTTTATGGTAGGTTGCGCTAGAACATTCACTGTACGAAAGGTGATCCAGTCGCATTTTGTAGGGAAAGACTGAGTGATAGTAATTTTCACTGGGGAGCACTTCTGGTTTTAAAGCAATGTTCGTTGTAAGACGATGTCCATTATGATGGTGTTATGACCCGCTGGTCAACGATAACGATAAATGTCTAGCGCACGACTATACGAAACACGAACACGTAGCACCGAGCGTAACGATAACCGAAAACCCCAGAAGAACACAGAAGACCTTGACCTTCAGTCGAGAATGTATTTGCTCTCTAACCAAAGGTAACATTGCAGACCAGCGTCTGCATATATATAGTCTCTGAACAGCCTTGAAGAATCCCACGTTAATTGATGCATTAAAAGTGGGATGGGCCAATCAGAGACGCCGGAGAAACGTGCGCCAAAATTGAGTTTTGGCACGTTGTGGCGCGAAAAGAGAATTTAAAATCACAATTTACTTTTCGATAGCTCGAAAAATAAACCATTTTTGGGAAAATAGACTTTCCCAACACCTCCCGTTTGAGATGACAATCATCCGTAGCACTTGGCTCGAGGGTCCAGCTGCATAGGACGATGTGGGCGTCTATTGCGGTCTGTCCAACGTCTGGGCAGGAGGCTGGTTGCGATTTCGGCATTGGACGACGGAACTGTGGAAGTGTCTGTGTCCGGAATGGCGAACGTGTCTAACAAGATATCCAGCGGAAGCGGACATTGGTCGTCTGTCATTGTTAAGTTCGCGCGGCGAGGGCGCAACTGGTCGTGACGTTTCCATATGTGCCACTGACGGAAACGTCATACAACACCTTTTCCGTGACGAGCACTCACGGTTGCGTCCGTCCAGTTATTGTGACCCGGTCGATAGTCACGAGCGTATACGGCTTCTCCAATAGCGAAACCGTCGTTGGAGTTTGGGCCGGGCACCTGCGTTGGCTCATTCGTCGGAATGAGAGCCTGATGCACTGTGCGAAGCTTGCGACCCACAAGAGCTTCGGCTGGTGATCGACCGTCAGATGTTGCAGGATTGGGAGTTGTGCGGTAGACGAACAGAAACTCCTGTAACACCTCGTCTGTGGTCCCCTCCCCACGAGATTTCAGTAGCGCCCGTTTGAAGGTGTCCAACGAAACGTTCAGCTTGCCGTTGGACTCGGTATAACGCGGGGACGAGTTGCGATGAGTGAACGCGGCAGAAGTCCTCAAAGTATGAAGACGTGAATTGCGTCCCGTTGTCCGACACGAGAATGTCGGGATATCCATGTTGACTGAAAATTCGGCGCAGGGCAGTGATCGTACTGAGGGACGTTGCCGGAGAAAGTGCGACTATCTCGGGCCATTTGGTATAGGCATCGACCAAGACGAGGTAGGATACCCCGTCGATCGGACCAGCGAAATCAAGATGTAGGTGCGTGACCATGGACTTTGAGGTGCTAGCCACGGTACTGGATCCTGCCTGGTAGGTAGTTTGGCAGCCTGTTGACATCTTGAGCACCGTTTCACTAGATCTTCTATGTGGCTGTCCATGCCGGGCCAATAGGCGTAACTACGAGCGATCGCCTTCATCCTGCTGGTGCCGGGATGACCAGAGTGGAACTGTCGCAGCACAGGGAGGCGGAGGGCGGCTGGAATGACCACACGATCAGCAAACATGAGGCAGGAATCCACTGCTGTCAACGAGTCACGTCGACGGTAGAATTGGCTGATCTCACCAGCAGGAGGAACTGTGGGCCACTTGGTCCGGACGAACTCCATGACCTGGGTGAGTATCGGATCCAATGTCGTGGCGCACTGGATGTCGACGGCAGTCACGGGAATTCCACGAATGGCGTCTGAGAGCTGGCGGCGAACGTCATTCTCCATTGTCAGAGTAGCAATGACAGTGTCTTCCTCGGGCACGTGCTGATTGCTGATGAGGCGAGATAGACCGTCAGCTTGGCCAAACTCGTCAGTGCGGCGGTAGTGGATATCGAAGTCATAGCCAAGCAAAATTGTGGCCCATCGCTGCAGTCGATTGGCAGAATAAACCGGAATGCCCTTCTTCGATCCAAAAATGGACAGTAGCCTTACGGTCATTAGCAGAAAAATGCGACCCGCAGCGAAAATGATCGCGACCCTCTTTTTCGACCTGACCGTAATTCTTCTCAGCGGAGTTGAGCGTACGAGAGGCGTGAGCAATAGCCTTCTCGGAACCATCCGGGAAGATGTGCGAGACGACTGCTCCAACACCGTAGTTTGATGCATCTGCTGCGACCACAATTGGCAGGGTTGGATCGTAGTGCGTCAGCAGCAGGTCGGAGCTGAGCATCGTCTTCAGTCCGGCGAAGGAGCTCTCGCAATCGGGGGACCAGCACCATGTAGTGTCCTTCTGCAACAGTCGATTGAGTGGGGCCCGAACATCATGTAGCGTTGGAAGGAAAGCACTATAGTAGCTGATGAGACCAAGGAAGGACCGAAGAGTGTGGACATCCTTGGGCGCCGGCATCTGTTGAATTGCGCGAATGTTCTCAGGATCTGGGTGGCGACCAGCGGCATCAAAAATGTAGCCGAGGTATTTGATTGACCGTAAGAACATCTGGCATTTGTCTGTTCGCAACCGGAATCCGTACTCCTGGATGCGTTGGAGAACCGCGGCGATTCGGTCACGGAGTTCATCGGTTGTCCGCCCCATTATGATAATGTCATCGAGGTAGGCGGCGGTACCCGGTAGACCAGTAATCAATGCGTCGATTACTTGTTGGAAAATTGCGGGCGCGGTTTTGATACCAAACGGAAGTCTGGTATACTGCAGGAGGCCTCGATGAGTGTTGATTGTCAGTAGTTCACGAGATTCTGGTGCAACCTCGAGTTGGAGATATGCCTCCGCCAAGTCCAGTTTGGCGAAGCAGGTGCCACCGTTGAGCATAGTGAATATGTCGTCAGGCACTGGAAGCGGATAGCAGTTTGGTTCCAACGCAGCATTCAGACCAGTTGAGAAGTCACCACAGATCCGGATGGATCCGTTAGGACTTCTTCACCACGACAATGGGAGCGGCCCACGCGGAGTAGGAGACCGGTACCAAGACACCAAGCTGTTCAAGTCGTCTGAGTTCCTGGTCTACGAGCGGCAGGGCTGCGTAGGGAACCGGCCGTTTGGGACGAAAGACCGGTTGGCTGCCAGGGCATAGCTGCAGCGTGGCCTGGGTACAGGAGCAGAGGCCCAGGCCATCTTGGAACACGGGTGAACTGCTGAATGATGTCGTCGGACATCTTCTGAGGTGCGGCAGGAGACCGCACCTGGTTGCAGATGGCCCGGATCGGGACATCCAGAAGACCAAGCGGTTCGAGCCAGTCAAGCCCGAGTAGATCGAGACCAGAGTTGGAGACGTAACACGTCCCGTCTATGGTGGTGCCACGGCATGACACTGAGCAGTGCAGTCTTCCCGTCAACTGCACCGAGCCACCACAAGCACTGATTGCCGTCTGGGATGATTGGTGGACAGGAGGGCTGCCCAGGGATCGCCAGAGCCTCTTGGAGATGATGGTGATGTCGGAGGCAGTGTCCAGCTGCAGGCGAGCCAAACGACCATTGATGTGGACGGACACGAACTTTCGGCGATCAGCGATATTGACTTGGAACGTCGCCAGCAGACTGTTAGATCTGCCGGCTGCACGGGACCAGGCTGGCTTCTTGAACTTGGAGGCCAACGTCGGTTTGACCCTGTCCATTGTTTGGGGCTGGCAGAAACCTTCCTTGTGGCCGACCGTGTGGCACCGCTGGCAGCGATGCTGTCGAAAGGGGCAAAACTTGTGGAAATGCCATGCACCACAGTATCGACAAGCGGAAGGCGGCTTCTTGGCATCAGCAGGACTGGGTTTGGTGGGCCGTGTAAGAGATCTGTTCCAGCTTGATATTTGGCTCCTGGTCGATTTTAGCCAAGAGCCTGGTACGGAGGTCAGCGTAGCTTGGTGATTGCAGACCGCAGATGAAGACCAGGCAGCGGAACTGGTCCTCTGTGAGCGAGCCAAGCTTGAACCGTCCGCACTCACGGTTAACGAAACGAGCACAGGTGTCTCGTTTGACCAGTTGGAGGCACTGGAACCGCGAGTTGAACAGAGATGAGGTATCCCCGAAGATCTTTGTCACCTATGCTGGTTTCGTTAACCGTGAGTGCGGACGGTTCAAGCTTGGCTCGCTCACAGAGGACCAGTTCCGCTGCCTGGTCTTCATCTGCGGTCTGCAATCATCAAGCTACGCTGATCTCCGTACCAACAGATGGTGACCACTTCAAGGAGGGACTGCTGATGGGACAGCTCAAGCAGACAGAATGGTCTTGTGTAATGTAGAGAATTTTAACGGTAACATTTAACTTGTTTGCACACCCTCTGCTTTACACCCTACTGATTTTAAGGCATTGAATGTATTACGCAACTCTGTCAAAAACGGCAATATACATTTAACCTTTGCAAGTTTTCTTGAAAACTGTTGACAAATATTTGTGTAGATGAAGACCTATTTAGGCATCCTCGGTTCAATTCGATTTGTTTGCTCTTCACATTGCATTTCTGCAGCGCTCATCTACGTGGTTAGTTCCATTAAGCTAATTACAGATAGTGGCGCTTTCTACCAAAGAGCGATTTTTGACAAAGAAACCTTGTATTGCTATTGGATATAAGCTCTAATTTTAGTGATACCGTTTCAGTAATTGAATTGCTGTACTACGACGGTTGTATGTGGTCGAATTCGTAACTTTTCTACATTCCCGTGAATCACTGTTTATTAAGAATCGGTGCCAAACTGGTAACTGTTTGAGTAGTACCCTTGTTTTGCGGTGTGCTCGTGTTTAAACGAACAGCGAAAGCCATATTGGCTGATGGACGCAGCATTGATCTTCTGCACTGTAGTCCGTTTTCTAACGCGATGGAGGAAACTTCCAGTGGTGCAAAATGACTCAATGAGGTTGGTGTTCGAACAGGATAACGGTGAAATCCGTAGGATACAACAGGAAAAAACGATCAACCAACACATTCTCCCTATTATTGTTTTAAATTATGCGCTCGATGTCTGCTGGAATTCTTTTTTTTTTTGTTCAGATAAATTATTGTTGCTAACTTGTTACTTAAGGACATATTTGTAGTAAATACGTTGGTCGTATAATTCTGTTACCGGGTGTATACGATTGTACATGCAATAATTTGAAAGCAGAAAACTATCGTTCAGGAAAACAGAAAAGTATGTATTAATTTCTATCCGGTGGTCAGTGTACTCAAACCGGCCATTGGCATTGTGCCACACGCTAACCGACTATCACTAATCTGTTAGTTGAAGTTCATTACTCCCTTTTTTGAAGATTGCGTCATCTGTGTCTTCAAGCATCCGGTTCGTGTTGATTGTTATTCTTC
>LOND01000195.1:108261-125988 GCA_014220965.1 Paragonimus kellicotti
AAGAGGCGAATCGTATGATGTTCTCCAAAATGACACTTCTCACATTGTTATTATGTACAAATGGTACCAAAAATCTTGATCATGGTTACCGTCGATACGTCTAAGAAGTGGGGTGTCCGCGTGTGCACACAATAAGTGTCAGGTCACACACGTTTACTGTAGCCTATTGGGCCTGGCGAATCTTATAAGCTTATCGCATCCTGAGAGAGCGAATGAACCCGAACATCGGTCTTGCGCGGTGGATCGGTCAGCACTGCAGAACGACATTGTGGAAATCGAAAGTTGACGCAGACATGCTTTTATGACTGAAACGTATGAACAAGCAAGCTGACGACCGACGACATTACCACTGTTTCCGTCAAAGTTGCCTGTATCAGAAACTACGGTCTGGACAAGCATCTTATCACATTCTCGACGAGAATTCGACAGAAAATTGTTGTCAGAGAGAGAACGGAGTGATAAACAAGACAAAGTAACAGAATAAAATGAGTCTCGCTGTTCCGGGCTATTAGCAAGTTGACAAAACTGAAAGTGAATAGAATATGATGCATCCTGATTGAAAAATAACCAGCTAGTTTTCCCGAACGTCTGGAAGAACGACGCAACAAATAAGCAACAGTTGATCGTTAACCGTTTTGTTGTTTGTGTCAACAACTACTGTTTGAACAAGCCCCTTCGAAAGGATCAATCCAGACACGTCGTGACAAAATTATCTGAAAATTATTTACTGATTTATTGGTTCTTTCCCAGCATTTATCATTACCGGTCCAAGTCGATTAACGGAAATGCATGTGAGGTGTGACAAATTGTAATTAAGCAGTTTTTCCCACTCTGCCTACACAAAACCATGTGCCCTCTCTGATCGAAATCCTCAAAACGGTTCGCCATGAGTAGTTTACAGGTTGCACTTCTAGAAGACTTTCTCATGGTCAGCGGTTGATCCATATAATGTGAATAAGTGTTACGCAGACTCCACGTAGACGACATTCTATCCATGTTTAAATACACAAGCGATTCAGGTACGTTGGTATCGGATTTGAGGCAATCAATTAAAACCGAAAGCTAACTAGGCGGAAGGAAATGAACAACTGCATATCCTATTCACTCGGGGATCAGATGATACGATAAGAAGCCTAGATAAATACACATTAACAGTATAGATCATATACTTCGAAAACTACTGTCCCGTTTAACATAAAAGAAACACAGTAACGGCAATGCATGAAGGACGATATAGTTTTAGAATTATGCGCATACAAATGCTCTGCGGGCTAACGTGTGCATGTGTAATTTATTAGGAAATGCAAGTGCTATGGCTCACAAAAGTTAAGATTGCAACAGTACCAAGGAAGAATGTACTTAGAACCAACGCTACTAAATGTCGACCAGTCAATAATGATAAAGAATCGTCCAAAAGCCGCTGTATCCCTTGAGCATATAACGTCACGAAAGTGTGTGAAGTGCAGTTAACCGAAGTCTTACCAATACTCTCAACTATGAAGAAACCGTCCATGAAAAATGTTCTGTCATGTCCGTCTCACTTCTTATCTCTTGCAAGAACAGCAAAAAGACTGAACGGAATAAGGAGAATGTGAAATCAGTCACAGCCACCGTCTGGTTATACAGACAGATGAGCACTGAAAAGACAGATACTAGTTCACACGAATCCGAGTAGTGGGAGTGAGATGTTTGTCCATGATATGTCGAACAGCACAGATATCATCACACGGTGTGGGAAAATGACAATTAAAAGCTGGCTAAATGGAGGTGCTATGCTGACTAACTGCGGAAAAGGGCCGAACTTGTCACAAAGTCAGAAGGGAGCATCACATGAGAACCGGATTGTACACTAAATGGTTGCTAGCGCTAACACTACGGTATGGGATACATAGGGATGGAGAGCCGATAGCTGATTGCCCATATCAAGCGACATGTTTCCAGTTGGCTAGAAACACAAATGAACCCCAAGCACACGGACAGAGATCGGTGAACGACATCCAGCACTATGAACACCGGAACCTATCTAAACAGGACACAGAATGAAGTTTCACGACTCATTCTCTTTGGATTTGGCTCTAAATAACCCAAAGCCTTGTGCGTGTGTCCAGAACCTTTCGTGTTGACGATGCTACCTTGTTCCATCACGGGCTTTGCAACTAAATGCGAGAAGTGTCATTTTGGAGAACATCATACGATTCGCCTCTTCTCACTCTCTTATCCAAGTATTATTTACGTATATGTCTCAAGCTGGGCGCGTCTATTGGATCGGAATTGACGGTCCTGAATCGACTCGACCCGGACCGGCGATACTGTGTTCTCATGTCGTTTTTTTGGATGAAATTTAGTATTATTCGAGACACTGTCCCGTCTCTCGCTTTTGTGTCAGGTTGTGTCAACTTTATAACGTTATTGTACTATATATGTTTTCGTTATCACTTCATTTGACAATGGTTTTTGTGTGGATTAGAATTGTCACCCGATTTTCGTCTTCTTCAGTTACTCTGACTATGCACACATAATAGTACTCTCGAGCTAGGCCCACTCGAGGAGATCACTACAATGATTTCTGCTGTGTCATAGATCCTTATTTGCAGAAGTTTTATAGCTCATCCAGGCCCAATACTTCTTGATCAATTACCGGAAGTTATACCCAAACAAATGTGTTTCTTGAAAGATTTGTAATTTTCACCTTATTCTCTACGGTTTCTTCTCCTGAGTTCTGTCAGTTTGTATTACAGTCCCATCGCATTTGTTAGTTATTCGGAACACTATCCCCAAGGAAGCATTTAATGTTGTTCACAGATGTGCACCGTACACATTGGTTGGTTGTCAATGCCAACGTTATCATCCTTGTCTCACCATCCTCTTCTATATCGGTATTCCTATCTGAAATTGTCTGCATCAGAAATTTAATTGTCTAAGACGTACTCTATGATGTACAGCAGGTGACAAAGCCAATTCTACGTATCCGATTTTCAGTGTTGACCTATCGTCCCTGGTTGATTTCTTTTCGAACGATTACTTCTCTCTTCGTTCACTCACTGTTCGTTGATGTCTGTGCAGCCTTTTAGAGTTTTATATCATGAACCTCTCTAACTCTTAAAAAACAAGGATGTACATTTTATTATACTGTGGCCCACCGGTTGACGAACATCAGTTTCTTTGGCCTTTCGCAGTGTCACCCATCGAATGCAATACCGGTTTGCTTTAGCATCCAAAGTCTTAGACACATACTCACGGACACATAACGGCCTAGTGGACACAATTAGCTGGTATCATTCAAACAGATTAACGTTACAGCTCACCTGATCACACAAACGATGTTTATACTAAAGCTAACAGTATTCCAGCATCAACTATAGTAGAGTGAGTTCGTCACCTTACGGGCAGTTTATTGGTTATTGAACATACCGACTATAAACGGACGCCATCCCTGAAGACTTGATACATTGAAGGCGACTTCTTAAAAGATTGGAAATCAATTAGAAATCTGAAGGAGTCTGATTGAAATAGACCTTGTTAAGAGAGTAGTGCTGTTCAGAGGACCACTGGATATAGTTCGTACATGGTAACGTTTGTAACTACCAATTGAACAGCTCTGAATTTTAGTCCCGACTACCTCTACCGTCCCTTTTTGGGTTGGGGTACCTGGCAGTACTATCCAGCTCTCGATGGTAGCAATCGTCTCATATTGTGTACTTCACCATTTCATATGAGATGCTTGATCGAGTTACTCGATTGTTTTTTTTATGTCAGTCTCGTTTATTACAGTGATGTGAGGTTTCTACTGTGCTGTTCTATGGTCACTCAGTTCCGGCGTATCTGGTGGCTTGCTGGGTTCTCACACTCGCGACTCTGAGAAGTAATGTAATGTGTAGTGAAATGTAGTTGGCCATGTTGACCGACTCTGTCTGATATGCCATGAGAAGGGATAGAAATACTTACTGTACACTACAGCCCAATTTATAATATTCGATTCACTTCAAAAGCATTACAAGTACGATTAAATTAATTTTGCAGATTAAGGCGTGAGTATTGTGGGTGCGGGTCGAAATCCACCGAAAACACGCAACTCGTTTTTTGGTTGTTAACATGGTGAACCTGAGTTACACATCCTACTATAGGTACGACAAGAATGCTGGAATTTGTGGATTGTAACCCATTTGCGAAGTAGTTGTGCCGTTTATATCAGATTCAACGGAGTCCGATGATCGGCGGTTATTTACAATCTCATTGAGTCTGTGCTAAACAGTATTTTGCATACTCTCACGATCAGGCTTGTACTTGGCTGATGTGTTCTGAAGAAACGTTTATTGCGCTTCCGTGCTGTCTCTAGCCCTACTACCGAGCGGTAAACTGATTTCAGAAAATTTGCGGATTTTATGTAGGCCACCGAACGGTAATCGGCTGATTCACACTGGACCATCGGTTGACGCGCCAAATTGGCAGACGATGCAACACTCAAGCATCACTGGCGCGATGGTAGTTAGAACTTACTGAAGTGACACAGCTAAAAGATTTGACTCCGGCAATGCTTGCCACACCGCGTTCCTGTACACAACCACTTTTCAGTATGCTACAGTAGATATTCACCTACACAATTGGACTAGGTCTGTTTACTGTAGACCGTAGCGTAGTGTCGGTAATCTGGCCTAATGAATTCGTCTCTATTCTTTGCCTTGACTGTACTATGTACTTCTGGATTTTCTTACACACGATCCCAATGGTCAAGACGTCGCGCACGATATTCCCGTAGATCGTTATTCCGGGTGTCTACTTCTCCGGATGAGGCACATTAAACTCTTCACAAGAATTTGATAACTGTAAGTCAGAAACATTGGAACAGATAGGCTCAGCTTCATTAAGTTTGTTCAGTTAAACATATTACGTTACCGGATTGATTCTACCGCTCAGTTTTGTCCGTGTCACCGTGGTCAAAACGGTTCGAGGCTCGCTGATCGCAAAGGGAGCTTGCACTGGCAGCATAGTTTGATTGTATTCTTTGGAACAGTGGTGTGGAACAGTATGATCCAAATCAAGCATACACTCTGTCCCATCGAGGAGAATCATCCCTCATTAGTGTTGTGACGATTATTCACTTACCCGGCCCTGTTAAAGGGCTTATTAGCGTTGGTCGTCTAACGATATCAGCAATCCGGTACAATTCTTTCGTTACCATCACTCCATAAGTTCATACGACGATTCAGTCGGTCACGCTGGAATGTGCATCGAGAAACTTTATTGTCACTCTGTTGTGTTACGATTCTCTTCATGACTGGGTTTTCGTGCATTTGGCATGCTGCATACTTGTGGACATACATTGATGCTCGAAGAGCTATTGGTCCATCAGGTGACTAGCTGAATGGGTTTCCTAATCTTTATCGCCTTACAGATTCTGTTGATTTAAAAACTCTGTGTGAGCATGATCATTTGTCTTTCCGATTCCAACCTCAGAAGGGCCACGTGACTCAACAGTTTTGGTCGTTACATAATTGGGGGATTGACCTTTAAAACCGACCTTCGTACAGACGGTTTGGTCTTACGACCATTTGACCTGTCTTAATCTTACTAATTTACTTTTGTCAGTAATCCTGAAGAATCGCTAGTACTATCGAATCTCTGCTGATTCGTTCACGGTGGTAGTGAAATCCTTTCAGAAAGACGATAATTAGTGGGCGATGGTCCAAAAAAATGAAGTCGGTTAAAAGACTGTCTACACTTCGTAGCATACTTATGACATGTTACACAAAGAAGTACAGATGTAGCCTGACATCGCACATCTTGACTGGATGGGGAATTTACATGTTATTATATCTGTCACCGCAAAAGGCTGTCGGTTACAAATGGAAGCTCACTTTGTCAAGGTTTCTCGTCCATCCGAGAAGTAAACTCGTGATGCACAATAATCAGATATCCTCCCACTTCTGCTTGTCTGTAGTTGTTTGGTACGGCCTACTGCTTGCATGATGTAAACGCCTCAGTCATAATCACGGTAATTTTTTTCTATCCGCATCGTCGGTTAACTTACTATGCTCAAGTTTGTCAACACCCTACACCTCTCCGGTACATTGTTTCTTTGGAGCCTAGCCAATTTGAGAAGTTTGCTCCACAAACTCTCGTTCACATTTACTGTGGGTGTTACATGAGTTTTTTGTTGATCGTAGAACGTATTTCGACGTGGCCGTTAACGTTACAGTAATTTATGTAGCACGACTGTATATCATGGCATTTTTTTAAAACTCTGTGTTTCTTTATGTTCACCTTTTTACTGTCCAATTTTGTGTAGTTACTCTTTTCCTTTTGCATCGAATGATAAAATTCTGGCCTAATTTGTCACAATCGACCATGTGTTGCGCACGCTTTCACGTGGGCACAATGACACTCGCTCAAAGCTTATCTACATTTGTCATGCTTATGCACATGATTTTGTTCTGGTAATCAACTAGCATTTCTGCCTTGTGAACTGTTTGACGAAATCGTCAGGTATATTATTGTCCATTTTTAGGGTTATATTGCACAATTTGTGTGTGCACGTTTTGGATTTAGTGCTCAAAATTGGAGTCCCCTTCCTATTGAATTGTGCTGAATTGTTGCTTATTTGCTCTGTCAACAGTTTGCTAACTGTTGTTTGGACCTAACGTGTTGACAAGCACTCAGTGATTCACAACCTGTATTTGTAAAAATCATACTGGTGATTGCTCCCGTCCTGGTTAACCGACCTTAATAAGCTGTCAGGATTTGTTTGAACTGTTCTCTCGAAAATTTAAATTGATTTTTCCACTCTCACTATCACTCTGACATACACATACAAGCTGTCGTGTCGATGTGAGCATATCGTACTGGTGCGCACCAGTCGACTTTTGCTGACTGTTTCATTGTTTAAATGGAGAACATTATTAAGTTTCTACTTGAAAAATGTCATTTGGTCCGGCTAAATAAGAGTCTAATTAACTTCTGTTCTGTTCGTGGCGTTTGACGTTTAAATTGTTAGTTTTAACGAAATCTCCCATCGCTCTTCATCATGTCATTTAACATCTCCAGCTTTCTCTTGCATCGTTTACGACCAGTTCAAATATGTCCGGTTTGCAATATACACCCTCAGCTTGTTCACGTTTCAAACACTAATCTTGCGATCTGAAGTTCGAACCCATGTGAAGAGGCTTAACTTCTCAGTACATCGTTCAAAAATCTGTTTTCTGAGGCTTGACATTAGAATGGCCAAAAAATTTGCCATTCCTAGAATGTCCCCAACAGTCATTTGGCTACTTTTTGAATGCACCGGTTATTTGAAAATTGAACACCACCCACACTTGATCGCGCCTTCGCATTCAGATAAGCCTTTCGGCTAGCCCACTTCGAAAGGAAGCACTAGACTCGAGTTTCGCTCTTATTAGAGCTCATCAGTAGTGCATATCCTTGTCTGGATCGGAGTTTGCACTCTGACCCTCGTGCTTGTGAGACTAGCGTGTTAACCACAACGCCAGCAACCTCACAATAGGCATGACCGAATGATCAAATCCGAACGCTCAACCACAACCTTGTATGAATAGTGTTCAGCTTGCCCGATCATTTCGAAAGGAGAATGAACAGAATCACTCTGTTCTATCCAATCGATAACCCCGTGATCAGGACTTCTCAGTTAGGTTGAAGTTACTGTCTTCATTGAACCAACTGAGCATGGTTTGAATCAGTAGTGAAGATTCGGGGATTTGGATTATTATTTGATTATTCGGTCATGCCTATTGTGAGGTTGCTGGCGTTGTGGTAACACGCTAGTCTCACAAGCACGAGGGTCAGAGTGCAAACTCCGATCCGGACAAGGATATGCACTACTGAGCGAAACTCGAGTCTAGTGCTTCCTTTCGAAGTGGGCTAGCCGAAAGGCTTATCTGAATGCGAAGGCTGCGATCAAGTGTGGGTGGTGTTCAATTTTCAAATAACCTAAATCCCCGAATCTTCACTACTAACACGGGTTATTGTTCGCGACAGAACGCTTCAAACCTTGTTCTCATACCTTGCCTGTCTATCAAAATATCAACAGCGGTGTATTGACCTTGCGCGGAAGATAGGCTATATGGAACACTATCACATCTCGATAACGATCAAGTGTGCAAAATTGTGGCTGTAGCCACTCGATAGATGGTAGAAACGATTACTTTGCCATGATTGCTTTGAAATATGGGTGTGCTGATAACAATCGTTCGGTGTATATTTTCCCCCTAATGCTTTGCGCAACGGTCTACCGCAATTGTTTTTGCACGGACAAATGGCAGCGGAGCAGCATTTGAGTTTACGATTTCTTGAAGAGTTACAAGACATTATCATGTCTGTGTGCAACTCATGCAAATAATGTTTTAGTGTATGATAAACCACCGGTCAACCCTGGCTAACTAATGTGACCATAGCATTTACTCCTTACAGGCGTTGACTACTAGTTCAACACAAATTCGCGTAGATTGTAATGAACGCGTATTGAAACTAGTAAATTGTATTGAGGTTTTCTTTCACAAACGTACCCGCATTTACAATCCAGTTTCGCTTCGTCGACATTGTAAGATGCACATCATCTTGCCAGCTGCGAGCGGCAGCGTTGTTTACACAAGTCGCATAGTCTATAGTTAACATCTTTCCATCCTGCTTTTCACAAAATCTAATGATTTTTCGCTTTATGTACTGAAAACTAAGCTTTCGATCAACGTTGTTTCTTCAGTTCACTCATGTGAATCATTATGAGTTCTTTTCAAGTCTATTTTCCTGCAGCACATCCAGACCTATCAAGCAGCTACCGTGGAGTGGGCATTTTCCAACCACCACTGCTTATCGTGTGGCTTCATATTTTTAGCATGCTTTCAACCGTTTCGATACCACTGTTGTTTTCGTAATTAAACATACTTAGCTTCCCTTCTAGCTCACTTGTACACATAGAGACAGAAAATCCGCTGGCTTATGTCCCTTGGTTTAGTAACACATAAGTTGAGCTGTTGCATCCACCCATCTCTAACCTCTTTTTGTACTCCGGTGCGTTACGTCCGTTCGATTTCCACAATAGCCGTGCCTCGTTTGTTGAACGTGTTAGGCCTTGTCTTACGACTTCCAGGTGAGTCTGACTACATCTCATTTCCCATTTTTGGAAGAATATTGTGTTATCAGTACACACCTAAGGGTTTCTTTCCACAAGCGTGAGTTGCATGTCGATCGTAAGAGAACAGTTGGACTTGTTTACCTCTCTAATGCTAACAATAAACACTTCAAATTTACTTCTCATGTTCGCAAATGGGTCAGTTCTCCTTTTCTGCCGGTCAGCATTGTCATTAAAACGGAAATACACCTTTCTATTCATTGGCAACGATTTCGACGCATTGCTTTGCGAAACAATTTCACTGATCGTCCGCTGAATGACTGCGCCCATAAAACCCACGTAACTACCGCAATTCAATGAAAGTTCCCATCTCCCCTGTAGAATTTACGAATCGAGAGGTTTTCAAATTGAGCTTTTCTGGTACTAAGTCGATGTCTGTTTAGTCACATTTGTGATATACTCAACTCTGTCATGGAGATACTCAGAGGAATGGTGACATACTGCATGCGAGCTCCAGATCAACACATGACAGTCTAAAGTTCATAATATTACCATGTCTTCTGTCAATCATCAGCCTCAGGCCAGTACTCACCAGTTTGATTGTACAGTATGAGCCTGACTCCAATCAGCAACTCTTTCCGTCACACATTACACTTGTCTTACATGCATCACTTGATTGCTTGCCACTTCCTCTAGCGACAGGATGTGATCTATATTAATGTGGACAGCTTACAATCGATAAGCAAAACGAGATTTCGTTCGTTTATCATAAGTGACCGATGCGTGGTGGCCGCTCATCTAACCGATATCAATCATACGGTTACCATCTTTGTATCTCACTAGCGGTTTACAAATGTCTAACCATTGAACGGCTGAAGCGAACGTGATTCGCTCATTTAGTTTACAGTTTCGTTCAAAATGGAGTTCAGTTTTGTATTCTAGAGTTGTTGATTAATTTATTGTTCACTCCATCAGAATGTGAATGAGGCCAACATTATTATGTAAGATGTATGCTTGGGCAATATTTCGTTTGTTCTCTTCAGTTACATACACGGAAATGATAACTGAATGGACATAGGAATTGGTGTATACAAACGAAAATAAGTAAGGTTTGTTTCTACTACCAATCAGAACTATAAATGTGTGATCTGTCCGAGTATTTGAACTTTTAATCAACGTACGAAGGATCGACATAGGCAATTGAACAGAGTTAGGTGAACATAATAGGTAATTGTGTAAAACAAGAATTGAACACTGTAGAGCTGAGACATTAAAAGTGTCATAACAAAACACCTACTCGAATCTGGCCACACAGAATATGAACAAACGCACTTTAATTTTTTCTGATACACTAACTGTACACTTTAAAAAAACCACCCTTGTATGTCCAAAAGCAGATGGGATTGAAGTTAGCACTACCTTGGTAATCTACTGTACATAGGCCAATCATCAATCATGTATTTTATCTTAATACCTCATCCCTTTATCGTTCCACTCCTGTTTTCCACACTTTCCTATTGTGTTTACGTAACTCTGCTTACCTATTTCTATCCTTCGCTCATTGATTAAAAGTTGAACTATTCGAACAGGTCACAAATCAATAACTATGACTGTTGGATAAACAAACTCTACTGTTTTGCACCCATTCCTATACTCATTCGGTTACCATTTCATTTATGTAACTGGAGAGAACAAAGGAAATATTTCAAGTTGAACATCACCCACAATTGATCGCAGCTGTCGCATTCCCATAGACTTTCCAGTCGGCCCCTTTCGAAAAGAAGCACTAGACTCGAGTTTCGCTCTCATTTGAGCTCGTCAGTAGTGCATATCCTTGCCACTGCCGGGACTAGAACTCCGGCCATTCTTTCATGAGGCAACCGTGTTTACCACTGCCATTGACCTCACATTAGGCACGACCGAATTATCATATGTGAACGCTCAACCACTTTCGCTTGTGAGTAATGATCAGGTTGCCCGATCGTCTGTTAACTCCAATCGATGACCCCTCGACTATATTGTTCAAGCGTTCATCTTACATAAAAATTCTGGCCTTATTCCAGTTCATAAGGTGACAGAACTGTTTTAAATTTATCAGAATGGCCAGCTTATCGTCAGCTCAGCTGATGTTCTTTTTTTTATAACTTGTTTGGGGTTACTGTTTTTTTAATTTTTAGTCTTCGTCGGACCCGATCATCAGATTTCAAAGATGTTCGATTGTAGTCGTTTGAGCGGTTGCATATCCCTGGTCTTTTTTCTCATGGCAGCATAAGTAAAAATTTCCGTGACTTTTCTTGTTCGTTTATACATACGAACGGCCATAGGAATTCATCTCTGTCAGTAAAGCATTATTATCACCGACGGAAATGCATCGTTAATTAATGCGGATGATTAGCCTGTTCAACCTTCCTTCGATGCAGTATGGCTGTATCCAGACTGCGGTATTGTCTACCGCTCAAAAGCGCGTACTGTGAGGCGACGAGGGCAGTGAAAGCCGTAAGGAAGCTGTCTTGCTGATGACGCCTTACTTTCACTTACAGCTCGGTTGTTTGTTTGCAAGGTGTAGGCGCCTTGATGTTGTATGTTTGAATATAGACGTAGTAGTTAGGTCCACTTCCCCTCCCCTCCTCTGTTTTCTTCTTTCTTCCTATATAAGTTTTTTTTTCCTTTGTTCTTCGTGGTTGTGTGGCAGTCAAGCATCAGTGTGAACCACTGATGTATTGCTGTCTATGATGATGATGATGATGATGATGATGATGATGATGATGATGATGAGCATTTTTAGCATCCGTTTGTGTATATTCAGAATCGCTGCCGTAACGAACACTCGTATTCATTTCCATATGAACCACATTTCATATTTCGTTCATCCTAATGTCAGCAAAATCGTGTATTACCTGTAAGTAGTGTGATGGGGGTGGTTATCATAATTGGAACGTCATTCCCAGTTGACCACAACTCTACAAGCCCCATAGACTAGTCAGCCAGCCCCTTTCAGAAAGAACAACTTTACTCGAATTCCTCTCGTATTGGAGCCTGTCATCGATGCATATCCTTTCCATGGCCTTGATCTAAACTCCGGCCACGCTTTTTTGATTCAACCGTGCAGACCACTGCTTTGTTGACCCCACAATGGACACAACTGAATTATCGCATGCAAACAGTCACAGTTGCTTGTGAATAGTACTCACATTGTCCAAGTGCTTCAAGAGGGGACGCATGAACTGTTCTGTTAACTCCAATTGACGACCCCGCGATTGGGAATTCGCTTCTAGTTGACCCCACATAAGTCACTGAACTTATTAAGCGGTATTTTCATTACCGATAAGTATAGCTTGAACATAACCCACACTTGTTTGCTCCATTCTGATAGACAGTTAGGTGTGTTTTTGCTTTCCGCATACAACCCTTTCAAAAGCATGTCACACTGTTGCTTCGTTTTATTTGTCGTTGTTTCCTTCTTCATCTCATGATTAGTTCATTTACCACCTCTGTTAGTCGGTTTGAAATTAGTATTCATCTCAAGTTGTGTGAAGTATTTGCATTGCTTCGGTGCGGACACAGGAGCAGTGCATCACTGAGCCGACGTGACAAGTCTAACGAGGTCACACGTCGGTGTATATATCCGTGCGATCGTGCATGTATGCGTCTAAAGTCATCAGTGTAGTTTCTAGCATGGGCTCAAACAGCAGCTGTGAGTTCGGTAGCTAGCCTGAGATT
This sequence comes from Paragonimus kellicotti, assembly GCA_014220965.1. Taxonomy (NCBI): domain Eukaryota; kingdom Metazoa; phylum Platyhelminthes; class Trematoda; order Plagiorchiida; family Troglotrematidae; genus Paragonimus; species Paragonimus kellicotti. The sequence continues at coordinate 121,061 of LOND01000195.1, forward strand.
GCTCCCTTACCCAAGGTGAACGATCAATCGATGTGTCTTTTGTGTTCACACTCAAGAATCATTGTTCTAAATCTGTCAAAGCATAGTCTTGTTTGCATAGCATACCCTATTCTGGTCCGAGTGTCTCCACATCGACCTTGTCAATCCTGACAGCGTCGGATTAGCATGGACTGGTCTCGACAAGTTTAGATATTTTATCGATGTTTATCTCGCCTTGGTTTAAGCTTTGTGAGACACACATGCTAATGATCTGCGGCACAAACCGTTTAGCAGATCGAGTGTTTCCGATACATTTACGCAGTCCGGTGACTTTTACTGTCTCCTGTTGGTGATCACGAGGATAGTTGATCGTCACGTTTTTCTTATAACCATGCTACACTGTGATCACTGTGAAGTTGAATTCAAAACGGTCAAACCAGAGAATGGGGGAGTTTTTAAATTCTTGAAGAGTTTTCAGATTTTTGGGAGATTGTTTTTAGTTTGTGGGAAAGCATGCGGATAGATATGAACAGTTTGTACCAATTAGCAGTATGAAAGTCAAACAATGTTACAAAAGTTGTTGTCCATATCGTGATTTAATTTTGGTAGTACATAAGATTGGTTATGCGATCAACGTAGCGCGTACATCGTGAACATGCACTGCCAAACTGCCCCTCTCCCGATCACCCACGCCCTTCCTTTTCTCGGAGCCCTTCTATGGCTTTGGCGACATTTTACCTCAATCATCCTAATGGGCTTCAGGCGGCCTTCCAACGATTTTGTTCAATTCCGAGTTATATCAGTTCGCAACTAATCTGTATGTTACAAAACTCGGACAATATTTCGCAGAAAATTAATTTTACTTTGATGGAATTAATACACTTAAATTTTTGAAACGACAACAACAGGTACCGGAGAAGACTTGGATTGTCGTCAAAATGGAGTCTAGATAGCTGGAGCTACTAGGTAAATTATAGTTCATATACGAATTTGTTCGTACCTTTCATTGTATAAATCGTGCATTGTTTTGCAAAACCAAACCAACTTCTTTAGATGATCCGCAAGATGTTGCTTCTGCTACGTGGGTGACATCAGTCATGTGAACCTCTTAGATTCAAACGTCGACGCTTGTTTAGCTTTCAGCTTTTGCGGTTTCTTTTATTTAGACTCCTTGAAGTCATGCGGTCTAATTGGCCCAACGAGCGAAGTGACACTTTTTTCCTGAAAGAATTTGAAAGTTTTCTAGTCTGTTATCCAGAAGATAAACGAAAGAATATTTTTCCCGACAGCATAAAGCAAAAGTATCTCATTTCCCTGGGAATAGTCTTAAACTATCTTTCTGATGGTTCAAGGTGTATCAAAGTTGAACTAACCAACGGAAGTAACGGACAGCCGATTTTGTCGGCGGTTCATGTTTGTCGGGTCCCGATTACACGTGATTGACGTTCGCGCACTGCTAGAAATACCGTTCGTCCCGCATACTAAATTTGGATACCAAACCAAAGCGACATGCCCTAGAAAACAGACCTCCTAACGGAATCGGGTTAACGAACGCCCTCAGCACATTGCTGTAACCACAGCCAGACTGGCTGACACGTGGAGTGGGTACGCGCATTTCGATGCAAGTTGCCCGGCTCCATCGTCCCGCCATTTTGGTCACCACGGTCGACGATCGATAACACCTGACTGGTAATGCACGTCTCTGTAACTGTTTCAACGCTTGGAACGCAGCCCTGGACCGGGAACCAGGATTCATCAGCGAATGCAAATGGTCTTTTACGTTTATTCTATCCGCTTATCTGAGCCATGTTTATGCACGAATAAGCTTGAACAGCAGAATTGTCTCATGGGAAGACTTATAGGTAAGTTCTGTATTGAACTGTCGATGGACTTGACCGGCGCTTCATTGCAGTTAAATCGCCCTAATCGAAACAGCTCTCTGTACGTTGCGTGGTTGGAAACTCCGGTTCCGTGTCCGGAATAATATACAAACAGTGTGTACTGATGACCCGTCTGTCAGAAGCGGCCCACGATTATTCGGAAAATGAGTCATGCTCGACGTTGAACTATCTCAGTAGACCATCGCATTTTACCATGCATGTTTCAAACTCCATCACTGTGCGAGGACAGGTGACATGCCTACATGTCATCCTCTAGCGCTCCTGGCTGTGATACGTATAGCATTGTTCTAATTCAGAACTCACACTTCTGCTCATTCTGTCGTTTCATGTCTTTGTGAACGATTGCCATGATTCTCTCCTCCCTCCAAAAGCAACAAGGGTTTGCGACAATGGATCACTTTCTCCTGACACGTGAATTAATGGTGCCCTCGAATCCCAACGAGGTATATAAAAGGTCGATGTCATTTTAGTCCAATTGCGAGAGGAATCTATAGTTTCTACTGATCATTACAAAACTATCATTACCTGGCTGTAATGCGCATTAGAATGATGCAAATCTGGTTGACATCCATTTACTCTTCGGAGTCTCATGGCAAAAGTTGAAAATATGACCTTGATACTGGGATATAAATCGATAATCCGTGGTGCTAAGTGGGCTTCATCTTATCCACGCACACCTGGTTGATCCTGGTTAAAATCTCGCAGATCACGTTTTTTAGCCAGCTAACTGATGAGTAACATTTTTCCTTCTCAAAGACTCTTCCAGTCATCAGTATTTGTTTTCGTCATTTTATTATTAATGCCACTGTTGTTTACTTGTCCGGTAACACTGCTCCTATTCAAAACGTGTTATATGTGTTTATTTATGATGCTTCCGTTTTCACAGCCTGTTTCCTTTTGTATTCAATGTAAAAATTTACCTACGACAAAGGCGTTCCGTTTTTTGTGTGTGTTCATTCTCTGTTTGTTGCCAGTTGGCATTCTTTGGTCAACAAGTCGCACAACTGCGAAGTTGAGGCATACAAACGGCACATATGCCCGTCCTGGTTGAAATTCGTAAACGTCTTACACCATCTGTTGGCGTGACCCAATCTATGTTGTTCTCGCGTTTCCGCCTAAACTTATAAAACACACTGGTGTAGCCTTGATGTTCTGCTTTCCAATCCAGTCACGGTAAAAATCACTGTATGCGACGCCGAGTGTCGTGCGTAGCTTGTATTGATATAAAAGTTTGACCTACCTTCTAAGTTTTGCTTTGTCATGACTACTGATAAACTGTTATATGTGCATTATGTGTTGTCCTATATGTGATGGCTGTCTGAGCTCGATCTACAAGACTCAATCAAATCACTGGTGCCATGGTTGAGTGCTGAACATTTCCGGGGACGATTGTCATGTTAACGTTTGAACATGTAGCTTTGTCTTACACCATACTAAATGAGGTTATCATGACGCCTCCTTTGTTAGGTGACATTCAGGTACACAGCTAAGGTGGTATTGGTCACGTGGCTAGTCTACAAAAACTAGTGCTCATCTAACTAAATCTGTGCACCCATAGTTTGCAGTTGAGTTGCTTAATTGAACTGGCCAAAAACATTTTAAAACAGTTCGTTCCCTTCAGAAGTTTGAACAAAACCGTTAGAACACGAAAACTGGTAGATGCAAGCATTTCGTATTGACTCATCAGTACCAAATTTACAATAACATGAAACGGTTTTTATATCGAACAGTTAGGGGTGGGTGGGAATACATAGTCGATTGATGGGTTAGGAAAGGTCACTAAGTCCAGGGCAGGTCAAGCTTATTACGTCATCCCAATCCAAGATTCTTGCGGTTTGCTGAGGCTGTCGCAATCAATCGACTGAAGCCGGCCCTGTGTGTTCAGAAACAATTGTTTCAACGATTCGAATAGCCCCATGAGTTCATTAGAAGTAAAAAGGTGTTTTGGCGAACAGTCTGTTTTCGGTTATTCATCATCGGGCCAATTACATAACATTTTATATCATCATGGTTGTCAAGCGAGCAAAATCAAAAGCAATTAGTCACACAATTATGTCATGTGGTTGTGAATTGGAGGGCAATTAGGTGACAAAATTGCCCAACGGAGTTGTCGAATGTGACTAATTGCTTTTGATTTTGCTCGCTTGACAACCATGATGATATAAAATGTTATGTAATTGGCCCGATGATGAATAACCGAAAACAGACTGTTCGCCAAAACACCTTTTTACTTCAAACAATTATTCGTAAACATTGACCCTGCCCTGGACTTAGTGACCTTTCCTAACCCATCAATCGACTATGTATCCCACCCACCCCTAACTGTTCGATATAAAAAACCGTTTCATGTTATTGTAAATTTGGTACTGATGAGTCAATACGAAATGCTTGCATCTACCAGTTTTCGTGTTCTAACGGTTTGTTCAAAACGTTCGAAACAGTTAAATATGAGTCTTGTGTATCTGCAGTCGTTTAACTTTCCTCACTGTCACCATCAAAGGTAACAATACATCAATGGTTCTGGCTGATGCTCAACTGCCATACAACCATGAAGTAAAAGAAACAAACCCTGTTCAGGAAGAAAGAAGAAAAAAGAAAGGGGAGGGGAAGCGAACCTAATTGCCAAAAATGTTTACGTCTATATTCAAACATTCAACATTACGGTGCCTTCATCTTGCAAACAAATAGCCGAGCTGTAGGTGAAAATAAGACGTCATCTGCGATACAGCTAACTTACGACTTTCACTACCTCGCATTACTAAATGCACTCACTTCACAGACAGCTTGATCAAACAATGACTACATTCACGCCATTATACCTCGTCAACTCAATGCAGTTCAGGAGGAAAACATTAGGGAAGAACAGGCAGGGTTTTGCTCTGGGTGGGGATGTGTAGGTCACACTTTTAACCTTCGTCTAATTTTGGAGCAGCGTCATGTGTACCGCCGGCCAACAATCGCCGTATTGCTCGACCATAAAGGTGCGTTCTATTCGGTGGATCGATCTACACTTCTAGAATCGCTTAAACGTAGGGATCGACCGACCAG
>LOND01000195.1:126627-144087 GCA_014220965.1 Paragonimus kellicotti
GAAGTGAGTGCACTTAATGATGCGGGGCAGTGAAAGCCGTAAGGAAGCTGTCTTGCTGATGACGCCTTACTTTCACTTACAGCTCGGTTGTTTGTTTGCAAGGTTCGGGCGCCTTGTTATCCGAACTTCGAGAGGGAATTTCCCGTCTGACATCTAACAGCATTAAGGATTCCTTTAAGATCAGGTGTTTGTGTAACCACACGAACCATTATGCCGTATCCTGCTGTATCTGATTTTTTGAATGATATGTGAGGTTTGGGCCCAGCAGCTGCTAGGATCTTCAGGGTGAGAACTGCTAAGCTTGCTTTCTAGGCTAGTTTGGTACTTATGCTTTACCGACGCATAGCCAGTTTCTCAACAGCTAGTCGTTGGTTTCAGTGAGATCGTTGTCCAATAAACATAAGAGTAAAATGACAGTATATCAGTGCATGATCTGAATTTAAGTATATGTTCCAACAAAATTGACAGTTGTAAATTGAGCCACGCAACTTATAACTAACAACTATGTCGTCTATCTGAGACTAAATCTGATTTAGAAAAGGGCGCCAAGCATAACATTGACAAACACGATGTCCAAAGCTAGCGCTTGCTAAAACTAATTTACGCTGGGTGCATAGATGCAGCAGTTACCCACCATGATCTAAGCTATTTGATGCTAGTCCATGCCTGCCACCTAAACGCCATCAAGACGGCCGACTTGAGTGTTTATATCTCCTACCAGAATGACTACATCATAACTGTATGTCAAACCAAGGAGAGCAGTTCACTCTATGTGGAAGGCATCCTTGACACCAATGTCACTGTAGTGAACTAAGGCATAAGCAAGCACAGTGAGAAGATTTCTAAAGATTCCGCGTCTAGAGCTGATTTTAGTAGAACCTGTCAAGCGGACGGCACAAAGTCTACTGCTAACAGGAATCCAATCTATCGATACGGCTGAGACCATCGTACTGAAGACTACCCACTCCAGCGTGTCTGATGGCAGTAGCCGTGGATTCATCCGATGTGTACAGCCAGTATCTCGTAGATAAAGCAGATATTGTCTGTTCGGTATGTTGACCAGTGCTCAGGATTCTAGTCTCTGAAATACAACGGATATTTACATTCAATGAGTCTAACGTCCTTGGAGTAGGAGCTTGTTGACCTGCTTATTTCAAAGTACGAACGTTGAAAACACCTATAAAATCATTCGTGTTATAAGCCTGAGTAAGGGACGAGGGTGGCCTGATGTGGGACTTACCGACACAGTATTACCATGATTGTTATGGGACCTTCATAATAATTATCAGAAATGGGGTCGGGAGGGGCCTGAGAGCTAAATTTGATAGGACAGTGGGGGAGGGGTCAGCAGTAGCATGTTTTCGCCTATCCACCCTGTTGTATGCAGCAGATAGAGGCATTGAAATATGTTAATCTTGGCATTACAGATTATGCATGTCCTTAACAGTAGAACAGCCGAGTTTTCTTTTTGACGATCTTTCATTTAAGAACCTCAAAAAAACATTCCTATCGATTCTGTCCTTTCAGTTTCTAGTGGGTGTTTTATTCTGTGGCTTTTCCAAATTTGGTCAAATTTGTGGTATGTAGTTTTCTTCGTAATTTTAACTGTAGTCAGAATGCCCGTTAGGACGACCAAGTTATATTTTTCATCGCCGTTTACTTTAGAGACGCAGTCATTTTCGTGTTACTCTTGCCGTCTTGATTTTTAATAAAATTCTCCCGTATGGTGTCCCTTTTATTCGTCTAACTGAGGTTGATGGTTTTCTTTCAATAGCAGCTATATCAGGAATCCTTTTACACTAACGAACTCATAATTATTACTGTCGTTGAGTTGTAAGTGCCCGATAATCCGTAGGTAAGCTTATTTTTCACTCCACAATGTAAATACTCACGCATATCTTGTAGTATTTTGATTCGAATCCGTTGAATTTCGGGATTTTATACAGCCATTCCTACCAATTGTTGAACAGTGTATCGTGTGATCTGGCTGTTCTATTTCATAGGCTTTGCGCGTGTTCTTTTATCGTATGTGTTTTGATTTGTCAGTCACCCTCGAATGTGAAGTCGTTTGTTCAGTTATATTTATGTAATCAAACAGTAGAAAGCAGTGCATACTTTCTAATGATACTCGTTTCAACTGTGCAGGATTTCTTCTGTGCGGATTTAGTTCAAGCGGTTATCAAAAAGAAGACATTGTTACTTTACAGGTGTATGTTTTCCGATTGTTATACTGTTGGGTGGCAAGTGGGTTAATTCTACAACCATAACCGCGTGTTTTCTGATTATACACCGTTTATCGTAATGTTATGTTTCTGTCGACAACAGTTGTTTGCCTTTGAGATGTTTTCATCATTCAGTTCATTTCTAGTACGTCGATAAATTTCAACAATGATTGATTGCCCATAGCTGTTCTGTGTTCATTGCACTTAGTTAGCCTACCCAACGACCTGCTCGGTCATTGGTTGATAAGTGTAAACTGTGCATTAGTGATAATGGCCTGTTTCCGCATGGTCACTGCCACGCCTGTTTCACTTAATTCCGTTTGGTCTACTCCTGAAGATTAGGTTGTTTCTCCCTTACATACAATTCGATCTTGTTCTTTAGCCAATATTCGTGTTTATCAATGAGATAGCTTTGGGTTTTCCGTTTGTACTGGATGGCGCCATCATCGGTGCTCCATTTTCAGACACTGGAAAAGTCGTAGTGCTAGTGAAAGGGACTTTGTCATTGATCCGATCGTTAAAATGTGAACAAAATTCAACTATTTAAATGAAAAACCGTTACAGTCGTCAGATTGTCCTTCCTCCTGTCTACCAAATGACGTTAATAGATACTGTTCCGGTCTAGCATTCTCTGTTGAAAACAACACTCCGTGTTGGTTCATTTGTTTCTGGAAGGCGAAAGATTAAAACGGTAAAGTGGTGGTAGCCGCAGTTGAGACTTTGGGGGCTTGTTTGTTTTCAAGTTTTGTCATGGGTGTTGATCTTGGCAGTAGGGTGAATCTTTATTATCGGTTTTTTTATGTGTAATGATTACATGGGCCGTTCGTGGTTTCGCACATCGAATCCGATGCCTTCAGTTCCACTCACTATGATAGAGAGCAGATGTCAACACTGGAACAGGTGTATCACACGTGCAAGGCGGCTACAATATCCTACGACATCAGGGCGCCCGGTAGCAAGCGTGCATGATTGGTCGTGATGAAATAACCACTCCAGAGGAGTAAAATGATAAGGAACAAAACTGCCCAACCTCCAGTTGGAAAGAATTGTGTCACTAGTTGTACTGGCACGGTTATGGAGACGAGTTTTGTCTGCAAACCATGCGTAACACTGCCGCTTTATTTCTTCCTTGTTCTTTCACACAATATCCACGTGGTCATTTCTGATTAGATGTTTTACTTCAATGTATAGTCGAAGTGTCGGTGATCGAGTTTGCTGTTGTTTACCCGTTTAACTCCTCGTTATTGACTTGTTTCATATCTGCATACCTTCCAAATTTTTTTCTCCGAACACAGTTGACTGAGTTGAGTCGGATGCAGCCTGCGGCGAAAGTCATATGTATTGTGGTGATATATCAGATCTCAAAATTTTATTGCTACGCAATGTACATATCTTCACTTTTATTTGAGTACTACTTGAGCTTCCGTTTTTGAACACTCATACGGATGAACAAGTAGTTCACATCTATTAGCACATTTGAAAATCTCACTATTGTCTACAGTGTCGTTGTTAGATCGTGTATCCACCGTACGTCTTTTTAATCACCATCTATCGATTCACGACCTCTATGCACCTTTCATTTAGTCGTAGATTCCTGAGATTACCATGTGGACCATGCAGTTAAGATACCGTTTCTTCGGGCTTTTGTCAGCAGCTGCTTTCAAATCGGCTGACTGAAAGTCTTCATTAGAACATAGAAGAATGATTAAAATAAGTCCTGTTTTTAGTTAATACTAACACATGTACCCCCACCACTTTGAGTTCAGATTGATTACTAATTGAGCGCTTTCTTGATTCACTACTTCTTTGAGAAACGCACTTTTCGCCAACCTGTGCACTTAGCGGACGAAGTGGATGCTGATGAGTGTGATTCAAGTGGCCAGCACCCGCAAACAGCAGTGGATGTTTGTATTTAATCTTCTTTACCTCCCGATGGTATCAACACCAGTTCATTAATCAGTAACCCCTAATCTGCTGTCAACCTGCAACTCAGACTGGCCATATGGCTGTGTTGACTCTCATTGACGTGTTCGTTTCAACCTCTCTCAACTTTAACTCTTCTCAGTTCATCCTGGTCAGACTAGCCACAGTTACTTAGTGGTCATCAGAAGCCATTGACCTCTGGTGTAGGAACTCCCTCATCTGTAAATCTAGATGTGCATAGGTCACATGTTCGGGAGTGTTCACATAAATATGCCATTGTGATGCCACCATTCGCTTAGTTGCCAATCGCTTATTTTCCATGTGACCACCAAGATTTCCCGAAACACAATGTACTCCGTCATCCGGAAGCGTTTATTGATCAGTTTTGAAGACTACAACTAAGGGAATAGTAATTAACTGCTTTATTTACTGTGATCGAATGAACATTCTGTCTTGTGATACCCTAAGGAAAAGTGTATTGCGTGACCGCTCTACTGACTTCGGGCGTTTTGCTGCTGCCTTCGAAAACTTATGCATGTTTTTACCCCTTATCTAAGATGCAAACAGCGAGATGACAAATCTGAACAAAGCAATCTACAAAGTTATTTTTGAGTCTATTTGGCACTTTCATCGTCACTTATAAATTTCGATTGAAAAATCCAAATCACTGTGATCACGAGCACCGTTGGCGCTACACTTAGCCATGTTTCCTCATCCATTTACTGAAACATACTGTACACTTGATGTGAATGAACTATATCCGAAGCTTTGCAAAACTGAATACTCGGCTGTGGTCATACTATTGATAGCATTATTCTAAAGGTTTTGGGCAAATGAAGTCCTTCCGAATGATCGGTTCAACTATGTGTACCTCTCTTTTCAACCTATGCTTTATCTATTCTAACCTATAGCCTGTCACATCGCGTTCGCTTTGTGTGGTATGATAAACCGGAGATGGTAGTCTGGTTACTAGTGTACGGTCTGGTTTGAGAGCACAAATGCTGCAAAGTAGTTTGACTTTCTGGATTTACTGATTAGAATTTTAATTAATTCATGAATCCTCTTGGTTGTGGACGCTTTTGCCTATAAACACTGATGTTCATGTTGTGATGTTTTGTCTTTTCCAAATAAGTGTTTCTTTTCTCATTAGCTTCTCCGGTGTTTATTACTTTTCTCTTTTCTCTTACGTGTTTGGTACAGTAATGTCGGTTAAATATATTACTATCCCTTAACTTGTCTGTAGAGCACGATGTTGTTTCACTCTCTGTTGATGTCACCGCGCACAATTGTGTCTGACCAATGACCTGAGCTGTGTTAAATTTCTCGTGGTTTTTGTTCTGTCTGGTCTATTTTCAGTTTGATGGATGCCATTATCACAACGATGATCTTAATTACATCTCACCGTTTGGTGTACTAAAAATTACACTGATCTTCACCAGTATTTGAATTTACCGAACTGCGACTTGGCTGTTTTTTTGAGTTTGGACTATCTCATTCGATTGGAAGAGTGTCACCTGTAGACACTCTCGAACACAGAAAGTGCGAGGTGAACTTTTCGGTAGTTTTTCGGTTATCTTTTGAAATTTTTCAGGTTACCCGAAATTGATGATGTGTATGTACACTTGTTTATGTGTTGAACAGTAGTAAAGAAGCGTTTATCAAGGAAAGCAGAAAAGCCACTTGAATAGGTAATGACTCACTAGAGTTGGTTTTGGTAATCATACGACATTTCGCGGTTATGCGGATGCCCAAGCTGATTGTACATTCGGAATGTGGCTACGACTATTGTCCTCAATCTTTCTCTCTAGTGACGGTGTCAGAGCAAATTCAGTCAGAATAGTCTAGGTTGAATAGTATTTTAACACAGAAGAACGTTGTTTACAATTTAAACGTCTCTCCTAATGTTGCAGCTTAACCGAGTGACCTCGGAGCCGCTAGTTCGAATTAGCTCTGAAGATATGTGTGAGAAGATGTAACAGTCGATATTAAATTCTGTTGGTTAGAATAAAATCGTCTGTGATGTGCTGATAGTATTTAGAAAACTGACCAATTGCGAACAACCTTTCGTAGTAAGCATTTGGGCGATGCGTCAAATCGTGCTTTGTAATCTCATGCTGCACTCTGTTATTTGACTAACTGTTTTTCATAGTGCACGATTGACAGGCTTGAGTAGTTAACACAAGATGTGGACTTGACAATGAACGTTGAACCCAAATAGCCGGGCTAGCATCTCAAGAGTTGCATAACCTTTTTCGTCATCAAGGCGCAGTTAGAAGACAGACTAAGGTGTACTGAACCTATTAGTCTGAGTCATCGCTGGCCTCAAAAAATGCGCTCAATGAGTAATCAATGTGTACCACTTTACATTTTAGGGAATCAAATAGAAACCAATGCGTTGTCGTCTTGAGATACTAACTGTCAATGTTCTCTTCCAGTAGTACTGCCCATTGTTAACTACATTTCGGTGTCATCAGCGAATCACAGTACCGATTAATGTGTACAGTCCGCTGTAGTTCAAGGACAGATAGAACAGAGATCTGAGAGACATCACTAGTCACAGGGGACTGATATGAGAGTAGGCTGTCAGCCTTTGTGTTCAAACATTGGTCACAGAAGTAAGGCGTCAGTGATCACATTCTTGTGAAACTATATAAATACCTTGATTACTACTAGCATTTTGATCGCGTATCATTCTGGTACTATGTCCCACTGTGAAGTTGAGCACCCGGCGACGTCTGGCGATCGCAGTTCTCGTCCATTTTAATCGAAAGCTAATCTCATAACGAAAACTCTTACTTACTGTTTCTGTGCGCCACACGCAACTAAGTGGATAAGACGTGGTAGATAGTCTTTGTTGGCAGGGGGCCTAAAGACAAACAACGTCCATCATCGCCAGCCGCAATATAACAGTGGGCGTTATTGATGTCATACAACCTTGGCAAAATCAGGTCTGATTTAGATATAACAGACAACTCAATTGTGAACGAATTCAAACATTCAACTTCGTTGTGGTTATGTTTTGATAACAATTAATAGTGTTGCTTGAGAGAATAAGGTGTCGTCCCCAAGACGACTGGCATTCTTGTAGCTTCCAGATGAAAGTTCTTATCCCAAACCATCAAATCCAATGTGTACCAAAAACTGTGTTGGAGTACCTGAGTCTTCAAACACAGCCGCTATATTCGCCTATGTTTTAAGCGCTTAGTTGTCTAATATTAATTTCGGGAGAAGAAAACACTGATGAGCAGGCGTATCGGGAATCAAAAATGAGGTTTTTATGACAGTTTTCCGTTATGTTCCAGCAAACCAACGACTGTACGGCAGACACATGTTGTATCCCCGGTCATACGACGATGTGGCATAACGGTGAACTGTGTTTCACACAAAATGAGTAGACAAGCGTTCGTCAGTGAAGAAGAGTCTATACAGCCAAGAGAGATCAGGTGACACTATCTCAGTCAAAATGCTTGTAGTCCTACACATAGTTTGGGCAACGCCGAAGCGACTGAGCGAGAGATTCGGACGATTTTGTAGCATTGACCTTTCGTATAACAAACACTGACATCTACTCTCCTTAAGTTTATACACGCTTCGCATTTTAATGAAATCATTTATAGTTGTTCAATCAAACCGCATGTTAGAGTACTCGATACTTTTGTTTATGCTCTGTATTTTCCATTACGATTTACTGTTTTTCTTTCTGTTGTTAAGCTTATACAGAGTTTATGCCTTTCTGACGCTTTTAGCAGTAAATTTGGCGGGCTGAATTCACGTGATCTGTTGAGCTGAGTGGGTGTGCTATCTACTTATTTTCTACTCATTGGCTGAACGTTATCATTTTCTGTGGATACCCGTTCGATTAGTTCATTCAACGGTGAATTCATTTCCTTCCGTTCGTTGTTGTTTTTGTTTTGCAACGTGGCTGTTTGATCGCACACCCACGTCGACACCAGAAAACACTGAAACGCGTTCACAATGGTTAAAGTTTAATTGTTTCTGTCCCACCCAAATTTGCTATTCGCGACTGTTCAATGTTTGCACAACCATTTCATTGAATACACTGTCGCATGTTCGCTTATACAGGCAATTCCGGCGTGAGTTGTTGAACCACGACCGGGAGGCTATGTGGGTTTAAATGCTTTAGCTCGGATAGCCGGATTTATTCCGCACTATAGATGCTGTTTTCCCCACAGTCTTTCAGGGTCGAATGATCCGTCAAGTGTATACCAGCTTATCAAAATTAGCATCCCAAACACAATCGTTTATACCTTGGATTCTGGTCACTACAAAATGCATTGTCCATTGGGAGAGAGGAATGGTAATCGGTATTAGTACAACTTACTCCTTTCCTTAGAGGCGGCCATTTCGATTACGTGTATCGATCACTCGATTCCGTGGACATTTCATCCGATTTTCATCCCGAAAGATAAAGCGGCTTTATCCAAATTGGCTTGCATTTCATTCACGAAATCTCATAGGCTTGAAACTAGTATCGCCAGGCTACTTATTGTTTTCAAATTGATGGTGGAGCGTGTATCTACTCCTCGATAAAAAAGCTCCTCTCACTCTAATGAACGTGTTCAAATCAAGAAGCATCATTTTTTCAGTGATAACCGATGGACTTGTAAGAGGCAGCCTTTAGGATTCCTATTTGGTCACTTCGCCATCGTTAGTATCTCACTCAACTCGTCCCATCGATGACTAGTGCATTTTGCATCTATGATAGGCAGTACCGGTTTTGTTGTTCATTAGCCACTTCAGAATGTACCCCGCAACACATGTCTCAAGTATCCTCTCCGATCATATGATGCATTTGAGTCCACAAGTGAGTGGTTTACAAACTTTCTCCGTATATCGCCTAATCTAATTTAGTAGCCAGCCAATATCCTTACCCGTGTCCGGTCACTATAAATAGATATGTTTTCAGACCAGCGTTTTTTAGGTTGAACATTCTAACATTTGCCTACCGCATCTTTAAATAAAGTAGTTTGGACAAGTGTTATAAGAAAGCATTTGTTGGGTTCCTCTTCAGCTGCTTCTGGTGAGAAAATTTTAAGGATCATATTGGCCATGGTTCTAGCGAAGCCTCGTTTGAGCTACGCTAGTGCGCAACTTTTAAACGTAACATCTTGGCATCTCCTGCAATCGTTTCTAGCCTATCAATGCTCATTGACAGTTAGTTCAACAAAGGAGGTTATTGTTTTTTTTTTCAACTTCAGGACAGAACGTGTTTTCCAAATCGAAAACATCTTTCACTCAATCACTAAACGCATTGTCTTTTTGTTGAAGCTGTCGTGATGCATCGTTTCTGCTTATTGTTTATGTAACAGAATGCATGATATAGATAGAATTGCTATAGTGTTAATGAATGATTATCATGAATTTGTTATTTTCTATATCTATTTCCTTGATTTTCATTCGTTCAGCTATCTATAAGGTCATTTCTTTTTCTGGCTTCAAAGTTTTTTTTTTAAAATTCCCCTTACTGTTTACATTAATCTTACCTTGTCATTGTAAGGACATTGTTGTTTGCATTGACGATTTCTTATGCGATTTGTTGAAAATTTAAATGTTTAGCCTAATGTCAACTATTGACTGATTCAGTCATATCTAGTTTCTATTTTCCATGTCTCTCAATATCTCTGCTACGCTACAAACATCTGAATTTTTGAGGACTCACTCATCGCAATCTGTGCATTCTATCCGACGATAATGGTCGGAACGTCTGTACAGAGATCATCTTGCGTAATTCTTCTTAATACGATTCAAGTTTATCATATTTTTTTCTTAGTTTGACTTAGTCGCCAATGCACAGAGTGCTTTCCGTTTAGTGTTTGAGTTCCGGTGTAAGTGCTCGGCTCGATCTTACACAACATTGCATTACGTGAAACCTGTCTGTCGTCTAAAGTCAGTCATACTCGGGCATGAGTCATTTCGGTGGTCGGCTGTGGTCACATATCATGTTGGATAGGAAGGGACAGGCTGCCGCCGTGCTATGAACAGATGGATTAAGTTACTAGCACTGCGAAATGTTGATGCGCGTTAACAATGCAAAGGAATCAGGTGTGTATCACGCTGTCTGGATTGTGCTTCAAATTCACGCCGAACTTACGTGACGAAATCCATCCTAATCTGATTTGTCACTGAACGGTACACATGGGAAGTACACCTTTCAGGCATTAACACTGCGATCGAAATGTCTGTCAGCAGGGAAAACTTAAGCAACGTCGGCATCTGTTGCCAGTGATATTCCGATCCGGTGGGTGGTATCTTATGGCGAACATTGCACATGGAAAAGCACATGGGATCTATTAATAATTGTTTACAAATCCCGATGTATGTGCAGAATAGAACATTGTATTCTTACGTGCAGACAGTTAGTTAGGAATCGACTATTGTTACACCTCACACTTGCAGGCGATTCCAGAATCTTCTTTCCACCTTACTACATGTTCCGGTTGTAAAAAAAAATTACCGTTTTCGTGTGTTCCTTGAAATTTAACCACTTTTGATTTCGCTTAGTTTTACAGAACTTTGTTTTCACCACATTATTCCAACTAAACTCTCACTAGCTCAACAATCGTGATTGTCATTGTGCTCTCGTGTACACGTGTCCTACACTTCTCACTCCGATCGTGTTTGTTTAGTTGTATATATATATATATATATATATATATATATGAGGGACGGAATTGTACGATGCACCTGCTGCTGTTAATCGCTTTGGTTTGCACCTTCCAATCAATTTGGTTGACCATCGTGACAGAAGCGTTCATTTGTAACCTACTACCTTGATCTTCGTCGATAGTCACAATCGTGGGTTTTGATTGTTTACACTATCATGCACAAAATTTGTTTGCTAGTTGTGTTGTTTGTCGAGAAATCCAGGCATGATTACACTCAGTTTCTGAAAGCCACTCGAAGATCCACTTTACCATCTGTCACTGTCCCCATCTTTCCTACCAGTTCAGTTAGGTGTTTAAGTACTTATTTACTCCGTGTGCCAATAATCATCACTTCAGCTGTTAATTTTGCTGCGAAACTTCAAATACATCATCCATTTGAACACTTCGTGTGCTGTCTGCGTTAAATATCTGCTATTGATCAGTTGGCCCTAATCTAGTGTCCTTGGGTTCGCATAATCGTACGTAAGTTCATTTCTTCTACTTTTGTGTCTCATTCAGTGCCTCATTATTGTACAAGAAAGTATCTCGTTTTCGTTTTCTACGAACATCTTAAGCACGCATGTGCAGTTCCGGTGCCTTTTCAAGCGCTCGCTCTTTTATTCCGCATGTAGATCGTCCTGAAGTAGTATTTCAAGCCAAATTAACGCATTCAATGGATAAGTCTCTAGCTAAAGACCTGACTATTCAAATCACTCCGTAATATAACATTGCTGTTTCCGCATTACTCAGCGGAACTCCCCCCGTCAACGTTCGAGGAGCTCATATGTTGTCTAGTATTCCTCGTGAACTCAGTGTGTTTTGATGTAACATCTGAGCAAAATTGTGGAGAACCATTGATCAATACTTCATTTTCATGTCTGAGTAGAATGACTGGGGCTTCAGTTGGTCCTGACAATGATCCACGGAATTTGCCGATTAATAATTAAGTACGAATTCATGACCAATAAAAAAGGGAATGAAGTAACCGAATAAAAACAATTGAGTTCCAAGAAACAGAAAAGTCAACAAGTTTGCGCATACATACTGGTCATTCATTACGACACGATTTTATGTCAGAGTGTTTCCAGCCAGCGTTGTGGATGATCGCGGACTCTCCAACCAGGTAAACATCTACCAACCTTGCTCATCGCTTGGCCTCCCTGCGGTCTATTCCAACTATCAGCAGCCACATGGAACAATGTGCGGTGCGGCAGCCGCTCTGTCAGCATATGAAGTACATGAAGTAATCAGCGAAGACCGGATATTTTCACTATCTCGGTTATCGTTCGCGAACTTGCACATTTCCAAAATATGCGCCGACGGACTGTTGCATTACTCGAAAACTCTGCCCAGACAATACAAGCTAACAGACGGACATAAATATGATGTAATACTGAAAGGCCATATGTATCTTCCGCACTAATAGGCCATGTTCCTGATCCGTAGAGAAAAACTAAACGCACACGCCTTGTAAATCATGCATATAATTGGCAATTGGACGTCTTTTCGACGCCACAAATGGCAAATGTACTGCGCGCCTTCGCTATCTTTATGGACATTTCATCAGCAATACAACAGGCTGAAGAGATGACACTACCCCCATGTTAGTGAATCGATTGACAGTCTCCAACGCCTTACTAGCACTAGTCATGACAGAGTCAATACCAACCCGATCTGGTAACAGTAACTCACACTCAGAAAGTGCAAAATGCGTATCATGCAGACTAGCCCTATCATTTAACAAGTTCAGCATGGTCTTCATTCTCTCTACAGAAGAACTCAGTAAAGCGTTGCCCTCAGGCATAGTCAATATCAGTCAGCTTACCACCTGGTATAGGCTCCACTCCGAGATCCTCAGAACCTCAGAGTGCTACTTCAAGAATGTCGTTCATCATAACTCTGTCGAACGCCACTTGACTTTGGGAACCCTCGAGGTGGTTGCCCATAGTGAGTACTCTGTACTCAGAGCTGGCATACAACGACTTCAACAAATTGACATACTTTACTGCGATTCCTCCGCAATTGAGACAACCTGGTCACAGCAGCCTTTAGATGCAAAAAATATCACGACTGTAGATCGAGGGAAACAGTGCCGAGGCCCCAATGTGTGTCGTAAGGTGAAGGTATAATTGATATACCTGCGACTAGGCCGGAAACATGTCTGCTTTTCTCTTTCTTTCTGTGTTTCACAAGCCGATGCATCATGAGACTCGTGAGTATTTTGGTTACGGTAGAGACAAGGTTACTATCTCTCCGATATTCTTATGTTGTCCTGGCATCTTTGCTTTAAAATAGGAATGTCTATTGATAATCATCAGTCACGAGGTATCTCTTCAATCTCGTATGTTGTGCGAAGGAGTGTGTTCAGTTCAGATAACGACGTGTCACCGTCGTCTTTGGAAAGTGCTTGGGAAAGAATGTCCGGACTCAGAGATTTATTACGTTTCAATAATCCAGCCTCCAGTCGTTTCGGTTTCCGACGGAGGATCGTCTGGAATTTCATAGCTAGTCACAAATTTTCCACTATCCACAGCCGAATGAATTGGCCTAGACCGGTTGAACTGTTCCTCAAAGAGCCCTGTCCATCTGTCATATCATCACAACAGGTCATATTTGTCACATCTAATCTCATTAACATCTTGCTGATGACCAGTGCAACCGCAAATCGCTCAGACAAGTAGGCCTCATGGTCTCTACGCAGACTGTTTATAAGTTTGCGTTTCAATTCGCAGCGGTCTTTGTCACATACGGAAGTAGGAGGTATCAGTCAACTTTTCTTTTTTATTTTTGATCTGTCAGCAGGAATCTAATTCCTCTTTTGGGGTAGACTTCTTCTCAAGAGGTTCGTCTAGCTGTTATTATTTTGCCCAATGTTCGTTTGGGTCATTCCACTGTTGTGAACCGGGCAGTTTAACTGTCAGTGCTGTTCACTAGGCTCTTCGGGTATCCTCGTCGCTTAATTTTCAACTGAGTGCTTTATGCTTGAAAGCAGGTTATCCCTGACTGGACGTTAAAATAAAACGGACACGAACGCCTGCAAAGTCTGAGTGGAGGTGATCACACTAGTGAACGGCAGTCTTTGATGCGGTGGCGCTACCGATAGCTGACATTGGTGTGAGCGATATGCGTCCGTAATTGAATCACACAGGGTGGTCCTTACATGACATATTGCCGTCTTTCGTGCTGAAATGCTCCACCCGATATACAGGATCTCCTCAGACGCACATGGTTGTAGCAACTGATCGCCATTTCCAGTGCTTCGAGAGAGGAAACCAAACACACCACTCAGCCGACTCTGATCTGGACTAGGACGATCGAGTTGTGCGTTCATATCCCTAGCAAGTGCCACGATATCCGAGTCCTTTGTTTATCTCAAAGGGGGCATTGAAAGCCAGCAGTGCGACAACTATACGAATAGTTCTGTTATTTGCTCGTAAAATCGTGATTCAATTCCAAAAATTCACATATGATCAATAAGCTCAACTGTTTTTGGTCTGACAGCTGTCCCTTGGCCTGTTTGGCATGGTTGTACCTCGAAAGACTGAAGTCCCAGTCATTGTACCAGTGTAACTGAATACAGTGTGCAAGTCTGACCACCATATCAAGATAGCACGATAGGTCAGAATCGCGAACTCAAGTACCATATGAAGCCTATCGTTGGCATCAAAATGTACCGGCATTTTCGGAAACGCAGACCTTTTTTGTAAACTACTAGTCCGAATGATAACTACTGACTTGATGGACACTTGTTTTTATCGTTTTAAGTCTTGTCAGTGTCGTGTATGCAAGGGAGTCGAACCCACGGTACGTGGTTGAGTGTCAGAATTGTAGTCTCAGCATTTGCCCAGTTGACCACGAAGTTGTAAGGAAGTACGTGGATCATTTCTTAGTCCATTAATCAAATACGTGGGCTATTCTCCCTGTCCATTGCACTTCCTTTTCTCGTCAACTGAAGCCGATCAGCCATTTCGTAGCTAGTTTGCTATCTAGCACGCATTCACCACCACCCTCGAAGGAGTTTAAAGAAATTACAAGGACAGTGAATAAGTGTTTTGCCCACCATTCTTACATTAGTACGTGCCTTATCCAACTTTGCCTCTGTCCTGCATGCTAGATTGGAATGGCTCATCAAAATTGATAGTATTCGGTCATCGGCGTTACTGGACCAGTTAATAGTGCACCAAAATGTTGACATCTTCCTCGATAAATAAGGCAGATCATGCCGGTACTACACATTGTGGGAGTTGATAACCGCCCTCCGGGCTTTAGCGATGTGATTTGTAATATCTTCAGACATTCGACTAGCGCTGATGCAGCTCACGGTGTACGTGAACGTCTCGAACACTTTTAACGGCTCACCATTAAGGGTATGAACAGCTGGAGAGTCCTACCATTCTTACAACAATGTCTTACTTTTCGTGGGTACGAATTCATACGAAACGGACTAACCGAAGCCTCTGTTCAGTCTAGAACGTTCCATGCTCTCCGCAAACCTTTACAGATTAATTTCAAGTTGAACATCACCCACAATTGATCGCAGCTGTCGCATTCCCATAGACTTTCCAGTCGGCCCCTTTCGAAAAGAAGCTGTAGACTAAAGTCAGTCATACTCGGGCATGAGTCATTTCGGTGGTCGGCTGTGGTCACATATCATGTTGGATAGGAAGGGACAGGCTGCCGCCGTGCTATGAACAGATGGATTAAGTTACTAGCACTGCGAAATGTTGATGCGCGTTAACAATGCAAAGGAATCAGGTGTGTATCACGCTGTCTGGATTGTGCTTCAAATTCACGCCGAACTTACGTGACGAAATCCATCCTAATCTGATTTGTCACTGAACGGTACACATGGGAAGTACACCTTTCAGGCATTAACACTGCGATCGAAATGTCTGTCAGCAGGGAAAACTTAAGCAACGTCGGCATCTGTTGCCAGTGATATTCCGATCCGGTGGGTGGTATCTTATGGCGAACATTGCACATGGAAAAGCACATGGGATCTATTAATAATTGTTTACAAATCCCGATGTATGTGCAGAATAGAACATTGTATTCTTACGTGCAGACAGTTAGTTAGGAATCGACTATTGTTACACCTCACACTTGCAGGCGATTCCAGAATCTTCTTTCCACCTTACTACATGTTCCGGTTGTAAAAAAAAATTACCGTTTTCGTGTGTTCCTTGAAATTTAACCACTTTTGATTTCGCTTAGTTTTACAGAACTTTGTTTCACCACATTATTCCAACTAAACTCTCACTAGCTCAACAATCGTGATTGTCATTGTGCTCTCGTGTACACGTGTCCTACACTTCTCACTCCGATCGTGTTTGTTTAGTTGTATATATATATATATATATATATATATATATATATATATCTTATACACAGAAGATGGCTCTTTACAGCACCTGCTGCTGTTAATCGCTTTGGTTTGCACCTTCCAATCAATTTGGTTGACCATCGTGACAGAAGCGTTCATTTGTAACCTACTACCTTGATAGTTACCAGTGTAACTGAATACAGTGTGCAAGTCTGACCACCATATCAAGATAGCACGATAGGTCAGAATCGCGAACTCAAGTACCATATGAAGCCTATCGTTGGCATCAAAATGTACCGGCATTTTCGGAAACGCAGACCTGTTTTTGTAAACTACTAGTCCGAATGATAACTACTGACTTGATGGACACTTGTTTTTATCGTTTTAAGTCTTGTCAGTGTCGTGTATGCAAGGGAGTCGAACCCACGGTACGTGGTTGAGTGTCAGAATTGTAGTCTCAGCATTTGCCCAGTTGACCACGAAGTTGTAAGGAAGTACGTGGATCATTTCTTAGTCCATTAATCAAATACGTGGGCTATTCTCCCTGTCCATTGCACTTCCTTTTCTCGTCAACTGAAGCCGATCAGCCATTTCGTAGCTAGTTTGCTATCTAGCACGCATTCACCACCACCTTCGAAGGAGTTTAAAGAAATTACAAGGACAGTGAATAAGTGTTTTGCCCACCATTCTTACATTAGTACGTGCCTTATCCAACTTTGCCTCTGTCCTGCATGCTAGATTGGAATGGCTCATCAAAATTGATAGTATTCGGTCATCGGCGTTACTGGACCAGTTAATAGTGCACCAAAATGTTTACATCTTCCTCGATAAATAAGGCAGATCATGCCGGTACTACACATTGTGGGAGTTGATAACCGCCCTCCGGGCTTTAGCGATGTGATTTGTAATATCTTCAGACATTCGACTAGCGCTGATGCAGCTCACGGTGTACGTGAACGTCTCGAACACTTTTAACGGCTCACCATTAAGGTATGAACAGCTGGAGAGTCCTACCATTCTTACAACAATGTCTTACTTTTCGTGGGTACGAATTCATACGAAACGGACTAACCGAAGCCTCTGTTCAGTCTAGAACGTTCCATGCTCTCCGCAAACCTTTACAGATTAATTTCAAGTTGAACATCACCCACAATTGATCGCAGCTGTCGCATTCCCATAGACTTTCCAGTCGGCCCCTTTCGAAGGGGCCGACTGGAAGTCTATGGGAATGCGACAGCTGCGATCAATTGTGGGTGATGTTCAACTTGAAATTAACCAAATCCCCTACTACTCATCAACAATCAGATTACCTCATTATCTTATTCAA
>LOND01000196.1:31188-53512 GCA_014220965.1 Paragonimus kellicotti
GTGGGAGGTTTCATTCGGTTGTCGCATTTCGGCGTTGGCGCAACCCTGACCGGGACATTTGAAGACACTGTGGGAACGTTTGGGTGGCTGTTCTGTTCGCTCATAGCGGTGTCATGCTTCAGATCCACCAGGCGCTGGTATTCGGCAGTGATATCTTGCAGGGTGATTCTGGGACATTGTTCTGTCTTCACCAAAATCTGTGTTCTGATATCTGCTCCTTTTGGTGACTGGAGTCCACTAGCGAAAACCAGATATTTGAATTGATCTTCAAATCATTGTTCGAAGCTTGAACCGTTCTCACTCCCGATTGACTGTTCCAGCGTACCTCACCCAGTTATCATCTGCTGACTTCCCCAGCTTCAGCCACTGGTAGGGTATGTTAAACAGAGATGACTGGTCGCCAAAGATTTGGGACAGCGTCTGGGTGGTTTTCGTCAAAGCTGAAATCCCTTGGGTTCTTCGGCAAGATAAAGTTGATGTACCGTTCGTGTTCTGAGGTACCCAGTTTACGGAGCAACAGCCTCACCTTCCGAGCATCGTCAGCGTCTGACAGTTCCACCTTGAAAACATCCTCATACTTTTTGAACCAAGACTCGAACGTGGTGCCAGTTACAGGATCAAAATGAAACTCACTGATTGGGTTGATTAGAGATTGTGCTGCAGGTTTGAAGGCTTTGTTGGATCCCGCTGTCTGTTGCTAGGACCTCAGCTTCTGTGTCAATGTATCAATCACTTTTGACTGCGCTTACTGGAATTGGTTCTGCTGCCGTTGAACGACGCTTTGCATCTGCTCGACCGTTATTGACATCGTGGGTTCTTCCGTCGCCAAATGTTGTATACCCCGAAAAGTTACGCTGGTTCGTCCTCGATATTGTGGTGCGCTTGATGGAAATCGGACTCTCCTCCCGGAAATAACTAACACGGGAAATCTCGGTCCCAAAACTACCGCGACTGTCCCCGTAATTTGCTCCCAAGACCAAACCAGACGTGTGCAAAAACAGCTTTGTTCCGTCCCAAAGATGTGTGCGACAAGGCGAAGAATACAGGGTATTTATATGCTGCGTAGTGACCTAACAACATTCTCGAATCAGAAAATAGAATGATAGTAACCAGAAAAGATGGTTTGGGTCACTAATCCACCAATGAACATGGCGGAATAATGGTCGGACAGGTGAGGAAGTAACCAAGGTTACTTCTCGACCGTTCTGGACAGTTCCGCTCATTCTGATTGGATTAATCGTTTTTCTCGAGCACGGAGGCGGTTTTGGACGTGGAAAAGATGCACTCCCCCACAGGTTGGTAGCTGGCGGACCAATGGCCTCAGGGCAATCAGGACACTCATCGTTGATTCTATTATTATCGTTACTATCGATGAAGACGAACGTACAGAATGCTGAGGTTTGCCAACAGCTGTCCTGGGAGCTTTGATTACCAAACTATGCTTATAGACTTGCGCACCTCGAATCACCGATCTCTATCTGATGTTCTACTCATACTGAATACTATTGGTTGTTGTTGCCATATTCATGCAGTACGGATGCGTCTCGGCTACTACTGAAATCAGCGTTTTTGCCTGACATCTTTTCTTTTCGTACATTCTCGGTGAAGAAATACGGTCAGATTATTCTTGTTCCTGTTGGATTCGCCCAAACTGTGATTTCCGGCTACAGAATCAGCCGTGTGGGATATTTGCCAAGCAGGAAGTGTTTCACGTAAAATCATCATCTGCAGTTGATCGTAGCTTTCGCATTCATGCAGACTTCCCAGCCAATCTCTTTTGAAAAGGAAAACTGAACTGGGGGTTCGCTCTTGTTAGGACCCATCAGTAATTTAGTATTCATGTCAAACTTTCACTAAGCTATTAATCTCACGTTGAGCACAGTCCTATTATCATGTGCATCCCTAGTCGGTGTGCGAAATCCAATGATTTATGTGATGTCATCGTCAGGAAAATTTCTACTAGTGGGGTCATCCGTTGGAGTTAACGCGACCAATAACAGTGTCTCTTTGGAGATGATCGGACAGTCTCCGCCTTACCTACAAAAGATTATGACTGAGCATCTGCGTATGATTAGCTACGTTAAATACAGACGTTTGTTATCAACGTCGAAGTTTTCGTACCTTTATGCGTGTCGTTACTGTTTCTGACTGACGCGCGCAATCATGTTGAAATGGTTGTCAATATCAAAGAACTCAACCGTAATGCTAACAGGGTAACGAGTAACTCCTCAGTTCCTATGGAGTTTCATCTTGCCATTGATTACTTCGCACCAGTTGAGAGCTCAACTGTTTTCAAAGAAATTATCTGGTTGAAGTTCAGCAGAGCCTATCACTGACTAAGCAATGTGTGGGATTTTCATGCCAACCTCTACCGTGTTCTTCATTCAGTAATTCACGCAATGCAAAATCGTTGGCTGTCGGAGGACATCAGTCACCAAAATGGAGACGACGTAATTTCATCCGATCTCAAACACACCTGTAACACTGAAAGTTTTCGAAAAACTCATTCTTGCTCTAATGGAAATTCAAGTGAACATCACGAATTCTAGTCAGTCTACACAACCCTAAATTTTCCGGTCTATCTGGTTCTTTCCATTCTGTCATCGCCTGATGGAAAACTAAGAACCGTTCGCATGTTTCTTAGACCACAGCGATTCACTTGGAAGCGTTGATAGGGAGAGACGCTGCCTCATGTTCAAACTCTTACTGTCGGGCTTCTATTCGATCACTTCACAAATCCGAGTCAATTTACTCAAGTTAATGGCCGAGCTTCATCACCACTCATCACTGTCTCTGGGGATCTTCGAAGCGCAATCCGCTCTCACTTCTTACTTTCACTTTCTATTGCATCTGTCAGTAGACACCCATACATTTACAATCAAATCTGCCGACGATTTGCTGTTTGTCATCAAATGCCCGACTAGATTACCTTCTCCCGCTCAGCTGGACGGTTTATCCTAGCTAGCAAGTTGGTCAGAGTCCTGTAGTTTGTCTCTTAACACGTCCAAATGCCTTGACATTTTCTGCGCTCATGAAAAAAATACCAGTATGAGAAACCTCCTAGTGACTGCACCTCCATTCGTGTAAATAATGAACCCTTATCTCGGCTGCTTTCCGTTAAACATCTGAGAATTACTTTAAGTAACAACATGACATGGTCACTTCAGGTTGATGTTTCCACCAAAGCCCGAAGACTCTCGATGTAGGTCCAACGTTTAACCCTCTCCTTCCCACCACCTGGTTAGTGGATTTATCAAGGTTCGTGTGCTCCCTCACT
Organism: Paragonimus kellicotti; assembly: GCA_014220965.1. Classification (NCBI taxonomy): domain Eukaryota; kingdom Metazoa; phylum Platyhelminthes; class Trematoda; order Plagiorchiida; family Troglotrematidae; genus Paragonimus; species Paragonimus kellicotti. The sequence continues at coordinate 34,466 of LOND01000196.1, forward strand.
GGATGTACCGGTCAACTACTGCTTATCTTGGTCTGCTGACGAAAAACTTTGTGCCTTTCGTCAGGTCTTTGGAATATCTACCCTTTTACGGCTGCAATCCTTTGAACAATTCGCTGATTTCATTGTTTCTCATAATTTCGGAATTCGAACGATTTTCCGTGAAAATCCTACCGAACACAACCCACCGACTGAATTCGGATCGCTGCAAGCGTATTTGCACATCCTCCACTAGATTCCGATAGAAACATTTGTTTGCACGTATCTGGTCGTACCATTTCTCGATTATTCCTTACTTAGTTGTCGTTCTTGAGTCAACCAGAGACTTAATATATAGACTTTTCACAAGTGAAAGCGAATTAGACCATTTTCGCTAACTATTCCACGAGTTTTATGATTATAATCGTTAGTTTGTGACTCAGGCAAACTAAGTTGAATGTCCTTTATTTGCAGATATGCGTATATAAGAACAATGATAGTTGTGAACAGTGGTGGTGTTGTTCGTAGCTCGGGTTGATGGTTTTGGTATTGGTATGTTCGCCGAGCTTGGCATTTAGGTTGCAAACGTTTCATCACCAAACGAGGTGACATCATCAGTGCGTAAGTGTTTCAGCGTATAGTTTTTGAGCGTGGAGGTTGGTGAAGTTCGACAGATGCAGAGTGAGTTGACCTTCTGACCTGAGTTCTGGTTGGTCGCTTTCTGTTGTTCATGACCTTTGACCTGACCCACCATTGGTTGATTCTTGATGCATTTGAACTTTGACCCGATGTCCGATTGGTTATTTCCTGTCGTCCTTGAGTCTTTGACCTGGAGTCTGATTGGCTGTTCCTTGTTGCTGTCGAACTTTGACCTCGAATCTGATTGGTTGGTCCTTGTAAATTGATTGAGTAAGTCATTTCTTCGTTTTGGAATTCTATCCGATTGGTTATTCGTTGGCCGGTTTCGACTTTGGTCTGATCTGTTCAAGTTGCTCCGTTCAGGTTCACCGGCATTTGGGCTTGATGGTGTCTACATCTCTTCAAATCCTTGGTTCGCATTGGTTCATAGATTTTGTCCAGCTCGATGTGTTTGTTTATTGACCCGGCCGATGAATGCCAAGCCTCGAGAAATTCTCTTGCATGTCTGGTGTTGGCCTGAGTAAGGACTTCTGCGGTATTCAAGTTGAAGGTGTGTCCAGTTTCATCTTCGTGGACGGAGATCAAAGAAAATTGATCGTGTCTCTTGATGGCTAATTCGTGTTCACGTATTCGTGTTGATAACTTCCGTCCGGTTTGGCCGACGTAGTGTTGTCCACAGTCATTGCATTGGATTTTGTAAATGACGTTGCTTCTGTCGGCGGGTCTGAGTTTTTCTTTCGGTTTTGATAGTATTCTTCGTAATGTTGCCGTTGGCTTGTGTGCTAGCGTAATACCAAGTGGTCTCAGAAGTCTTGCTGTCATTTCCGATACAGTCTTGATGTATGGTAGTACAATTCGTTTTGTTGATGTTTCGGTAGAGTTCGGATCTCTTTCTTCTGCAGTAAACACCGTCTGATGAAATTTCGTGGGTATCCGTTGCGAAGAAATACTCGGTACAAGTAGTTTTCTTGCTTTCAGCATCATCATCCTCATCATAGACGACATTGCTGCAGTGTTGTTCAGCTCGTGTGAACAGAGTTCGAATGCAGCTCTTTTATGGCATACTGGGTGGTTGCTGTGAAAACTAAGGAGTTGGTCCGTGTGTGTTTCTTTCCGGTAAACTGAAGTCTCCAGCGTTCCATCAGGTTTGCGGCTGATTAGTACATCCAAGAACGGTAGTTGGTTGTCAGTTTCAATCTCCATCGTAAATTTAATGTCGTTGAAAACGTTGTTGATAAGTCTGTGTGTGTCTTCAATCATTGAGCGTTTAAGGATTACGAATGTATCGTCAACGTATCGTATCCAGAGTTTGGGCTTGATCACCGGTAGCGCGATATTCTCTAACCTCTGCATGACCGCCTCTGCGATGAATCCGGATATGGGCGAACCCATTGGAGTTCCTTTAAGTTGTTCGTAGACTTGACCATTCAAATTGTCAACATACTTCAAATTCATCCACTTTCCAACTGACTATACTTACATTGTCCCCCACAAGTATTTATTATGAATACTTTGCCTACTTATTTTCAACTCAAGTAGGTTGGAGAGATAACGAAAATCCGGATTCATCTTCGCTAAGTTGGTATCTTTAGAAACGCATGTCCGGGGATCAGAAGGCGATGTAGTATATTCAGCACCATTTATATCTCCATCATCATGATAACCTATCAACGGACAATCAACCTCACCCATTTATTTCCCGCCCCTGTATCCTTAGCTGTTTCCTGCACACTAAAAAGAAGTTCGTTTCGTGAACCTCGGTGTGAAAAGATAGCACAAGTCTGTTTTAGGATGGGTTCTTTACGTCTCAAACAGATCACATGTCATCGCTGGATGAAGACAGAAGCATGCAGCATATGTCCTCCCCTGGAAGGCGAAGAAAGCTGCTGCTTTCGACCACCTACAAATAGGAGATATTCTACATTATTGAAACAAACAGCTGATGAATGAGTCAGTCAGATCCAATATCATCGATGAATATTGACGTGGATACAGAGCAGTCAACAGAGACGTGACTGAATGTCAGTTGATAACCCGAGTCGAAATGGGTTAGACAACAGGCTGTATAACCACGATGATACAGGCACGCATAGAAACAAAGAGCCTGCATTGTCCATTGCATGCTTTTTTTTAATACTGCAGCATCAATGTGATCCGATAGCCGCACCTTGTATTCTATACTCAGTTTCACAGTCAAAATATGAGCTATGCTATCCGTAGGTCCGAACTAGCGTTGTACGTTCAGAAATAACTATTCATACCGTAATCACCACTATGGCAGTGACAGAGGCTGTACACTTTAACTTCATTTGCTATTTCATTTGCATGCTCGTGATGATTTATAAACAGGATATTGTATGCAATCGTAAAGATGGAAAAAAAGTTGTACGGACACGAATCGCGATATCGGTCGACTATCTTCATTATGCAAATATACGGCCGATGAATTCCCCGGCCAACACACTTGGAGGCCGTAAACAGACACCACCCTTTCAAACAATATAGTTTCTGCTGCAAAATTACCATACTGTTAGCAGGTGCATTACCCAACGAGGGAGCCAGGATGCATCACGCAACATCAATCTGCTGGCCCAGCTCGGATGGTATGGTCGTGGGTGGTGGTATGGTTCCACTCAGCCAATCAGATTGCAGGTGTGCGGTCGAACGCCTGTGCGCTATCTGGACTGTTTTCTCGCGTTGCTTTCTGATGCCCCCTGTAACGTGATTTGCTCTGACACCCTGACTGCCATATATGACTGTTTCATTTGATTCGCTCTGTCTGTCGGCCATCTATGGTAATCGTTTCGTCCTATAAATTTAGAGCCTCTGTGGCCTAATTTTGTCTCGCTCTTCCAATAAACGGTGTTGCCGTCTCTTCTCATTTCTCGGTTTTGGGTCAAGCGACTGAGCGCGTAACCAAGGCGACGATCCAATAACTGGCGACTTCGGGTACTATATACGTAACCTACGCGGACAATGACAATTTCAGTGGAAGAAATGAAACTGATCCTGCAGCAGCAACAGGCGCAATTCGATGCGGCTCAACTGAAGTTAATCGAAACATTAACGCGCAATTTATCTATGATGTCAGCAAATTCAAACCGGGTTCAACGGTGGACGCCATCACGAACAGCATCAATGAATTTGTTTATGATGCCGATGCCGGAGTGACATTCGAATCTTGGTTCAGCCGATACGAAGATGTCTTCCGAGTGGAGTTGGCTGACATGGATGATGCAGGAAAGGTGCGATTACTTCTTCGGAAACTCAGTACGACAGAACATTCGAGGTATACTGATTTCATTCTGCCAAAGAAACCTCGTGATCTCACTTTGAAGAAACACTGAAGATACTGACGAATATTTTCGGAGAGCAGTCATCCTTGTTCAACATCCGGTATCAATGCCTCAAGTTGGTGAAAAGTGAACATGATGATTTTGTCACTTACGCAAGTACAGTCAACAGAGAATGTGAAAAGTTCAAGTTGAGGACAATGACAGAGGATCAGTTCAAGTGTCTAATATTCGTCTGCGGTCTACAGTCCACCCAAGATGCCGACATTCGTACCAGAATTTTGAACAAGATTGAACAGGACCCTGACATGACTTTGGCATCTGTGACAGCGGAGTGCCAACGGTTGATCAATCTGAAACATGACACAGCCATGATTGAACAGTCGGGGTTACCTGCAGTCCATGCCGTGTCGCAGCGGCCAAGAAACGTAAAAACCGAGAAACATGATGCAACACCCCCATCAAAACCCCAAATCGCATGCCGGCAATGAGGTGATTGGCATTATGTGCAGTTCTGTCCACTCAAGCACCACAAATGTCAAAAATGCAATCGATTCGGACACAAGGAGACGTGTTGCCGTTCAACCCTGACACTCAGAAGTCCGCCGTCGCTTTCAAGGAACCACCGGAAGAAACCGAAGAAACAGGTGCAAAGCTGAATTCCGTTTTGGCCACCTTTAACCCCAGCTTCGCTGCACGCCGAAAGTACGTGTCGGTGAAAATTAACGGCAGTCCGGCACGCCTACAGCTAGACACTGGTTCTGACATCACGCTGATTTCGCGACAAACGTGGAAGAGCATTGGCCGTCCGGTGTACAAGAAAACAGAACATTCAGCTCAGAACGCATCTGGAGAAAAACTGGCACTGATTGGTGAGTTAGACTGTGATATTGAATGCGGTGATGTCCATACAAGTGGCACGGTCTATCTTACCGAGCATTCGAAATTGAATCTTCTGGGCTTGGACTGGATTGAACGTCTGAAACTGTTGGACATGCCACTCAGCCAGTTGTGCAGAAATATGAAAGTGCAAGCTCCGCCGGCAGATAAAAAAACCGGATCGCGTTCATCAGAACCAACGGCAGAACATACGGTCACCATATGCAATAAAATAGACAGGCTAAACGGTTTGTGGATATGTTCAAAGGAGCCCTTCAAAAAGCCAAATGGGAGGGATATACGACCGACGTCCTCGAAAACGTCCTAAATCAATTACCGAAAAACTCCGAATCGACAGTGTTCCAGGAAGGAAATCTCCAGCTGAGGCTCTGATAGGACGCAGACTGCGAACATCGAATGATCTACTATATCCTTCCAGGCCACCGGTGGCTAACAGGAATCTTCCGATGGAACAACAGTTTAATAGAAGACATGGAGCTCAATTCCGTTCCTTCGAGATTGGTCAACCGGTACTGGCCAGAGACTACCGGAGGATAGAGATTGCATGGACACCCGGGAGAATTCGAAACCGTCGAGGCACAGTACTCTATGAAGTTCAAGTTGGCCCACACACTTGGATACGGCATGCCAATCAGATCAGACCGTTTGGGGGACAAACGGCCCATTCGGAGAATCGAGGCCTGTCGCTGGAAGAGCTACTGGACAACGCCGAAGGGTCAAGAGACACGCCAGAGGTTCAGAAGTCACCAAACGTTGCCAACACCTTGACGATCAAGTCCGCACAAGGACCACTGTGACCCACTCCAAGTGAATCCTCATTCACGTACGTACGATCAACGACCTCAAAGAGATGTTAGGAGGCGCATCTCCTAACGAGATAGCCAAGGCGCATCTCCTAACGAAACAGCCAGGACGCATCACGCCACATCGATCGGCCGGCCCAGCTCGGATGGTATGGTCGTGGGTGGTGGTATGGTTCCACTCAGCCAATCAGATTGCAGGTGTGCGGCAGTACATCCAAGAACGGTAGTTGGTTGTCAGTTTCAATCTCCATCGTAAATTTAATGTCGTTGAAAACGTTGTTGATAAGTCTGTGTGTCTTCAATCATTGAGCGTTTAAGGATTACGAATGTATCGTCAACGTATCGTATCCAGAGTTTGGGCTTGATCACCGGTAGCGCGATATTCTCTAACCTCTGCATGACCGCCTCTGCGATGAATCCGGATATGGGCGAACCCATTGGAGTTCCTTTAAGTTGTTCGTAGACTTGACCATTCAAATTGTCAACATACTTCAAATTCATCCACTTTCCAACTGACTATACTTACATTGTCCCCCACAAGTATTTATTATGAATACTTTGCCTACTTATTTTCAACTCAAGTAGGTTGGAGAGATAACGAAAATCCGGATTCATCTTCGCTAAGTTGGTATCTTTAGAAACGCATGTCCGGGGATCAGAAGGCGATGTAGTATATTCAGCACCATTTATATCTCCATCATCATGATAACCTATCAACGGACAATCAACCTCACCCATTTATTTCCCGCCCCTGTATCCTTAGCTGTTTCCTGCACACTAAAAAGAAGTTCGTTTCGTGAACCTCGGTGTGAAAAGATAGCACAAGTCTGTTTTAGGATGGGTTCTTTACGTCTCAAACAGATCACATGTCATCGCTGGATGAAGACAGAAGCATGCAGCATATGTCCTCCCCTGGAAGGCGAAGAAAGCTGCTGCTTTCGACCACCTACAAATAGGAGATATTCTACATTATTGAAACAAACAGGTGATGAATGAGTCAGTCAGATCCAATATCATCGATGAATATTGACGTGGATACAGAGCAGTCAACAGAGACGTGACTGAATGTCAGTTGATAACCCGAGTCGAAATGGGTTAGACAACAGGCTGTATAACCACGATGATACAGGCACGCATAGAAACAAAGAGCCTGCATTGTCCATTGCATGCTTTTTTTTAATGCTGCAGCATCAATGTGATCCGATAGCCGCACCTTGTATTCTATACTCAGTTTCACAGTCAAAATATGAGCTATGCTATCCGTAGGTCCGAACTAGCGTTGTACGTTCAGAAATAACTATTCATACCGTAATCACCACTATGGCAGTGACAGAGGCTGTACACTTTAACTTCATTTGCTATTTCATTTGCATGCTCGTGATGATTTATAAACAGGATATTGTATGCAATCGTAAAGATGGAAAAAAAGTTGTACGGACACGAATCGCGATATCGGTCGACTATCTTCATTATGCAAATATACGGCCGATGAATTCCCCGGCCAACACACTTGGAGGCCGTAAACAGACACCACCCTTTCAAACAATATAGTTTCTGCTGCAAAATTACCATACTGTTAGCAGGTGCATTACCCAACGAAACAGCCAGGATGCATCACGCCACATCGATCGCCGGCCCAGCTCGGATGGTATGGTCGTGGGTGGTGGTATGGTTCCACTCAGCCAATCAGATTGCAGGTGTGCGGTCGAACGCCTGTGCGCTATCTGGACTGTTTTCTCGCGTTGCTTTCTGATGCCCCCTGTAACGTGATTTGCTCTGACACCCTGACTGCCATATATGACTGTTTCATTTGATTCGCTCTGTCTGTCGGCCATCTATGGTAATCGTTTCGTCCTATAAATTTAGAGCCTCTGTGGCCTAATTTTGTCTCGCTCTTCCAATAAACGGTGTTGCCACGTCTCTTCTCATTTCTCGGTTTTGGGTCAAGCGACTGAGCGCGTAACCAAGGCGACGATCCAATAACTGGCGACTTCGGGTACTATATACGTAACCTACGCGGACAATGACAATTTCAGTGGAAGAAATGAAACTGATCCTGCAGCAGCAACAGGCGCAATTCGATGCGGCTCAACTGAAGTTAATCGAAACATTAACGCGCAATTTATCTATGATGTCAGCAAATTCAAACCGGGTTCAACGGTGGACGCCATCACGAACAGCATCAATGAATTTGTTTATGATGCCGATGCCGGAGTGACATTCGAATCTTGGTTCAGCCGATACGAAGATGTCTTCCGAGTGGAGTTGGCTGACATGGATGATGCAGGAAAGGTGCGATTACTTCTTCGGAAACTCAGTACGACAGAACATTCGAGGTATACTGATTTCATTCTGCCAAAGAAACCTCGTGATCTCACTTTGAAGAAACACTGAAGATACTGACGAATATTTTCGGAGAGCAGTCATCCTTGTTCAACATCCGGTATCAATGCCTCAAGTTGGTGAAAAGTGAACATGATGATTTTGTCACTTACGCAAGTACAGTCAACAGAGAATGTGAAAAGTTCAAGTTGAGGACAATGACAGAGGATCAGTTCAAGTGTCTAATATTCGTCTGCGGTCTACAGTCCACCCAAGATGCCGACATTCGTACCAGAATTTTGAACAAGATTGAACAGGACCCTGACATGACTTTGGCATCTGTGACAGCGGAGTGCCAACGGTTGATCAATCTGAAACATGACACAGCCATGATTGAACAGTCGGGGTTACCTGCAGTCCATGCCGTGTCGCAGCGGCCAAGAAACGTAAAAACCGAGAAACATGATGCAACACCCCCATCAAAACCCCAAATCGCATGCCGGCAATGAGGTGATTGGCATTATGTGCAGTTCTGTCCACTCAAGCACCACAAATGTCAAAAATGCAATCGATTCGGACACAAGGAGACGTGTTGCCGTTCAACCCTGACACTCAGAAGTCCGCCGTCGCTTTCAAGGAACCACCGGAAGAAACCGAAGAAACAGGTGCAAAGCTGAATTCCGTTTTGGCCACCTTTAACCCCAGCTTCGCTGCACGCCGAAAGTACGTGTCGGTGAAAATTAACGGCAGTCCGGCACGCCTACAGCTAGACACTGGTTCTGACATCACGCTGATTTCGCGACAAACGTGGAAGAGCATTGGCCGTCCGGTGTACAAGAAAACAGAACATTCAGCTCAGAACGCATCTGGAGAAAAACTGGCACTGATTGGTGAGTTAGACTGTGATATTGAATGCGGTGATGTCCATACAAGTGGCACGGTCTATCTTACCGAGCATTCGAAATTGAATCTTCTGGGCTTGGACTGGATTGAACGTCTGAAACTGTTGGACATGCCACTCAGCCAGTTGTGCAGAAATATGAAAGTGCAAGCTCCGCCGGCAGATAAAAAAACCGGATCGCGTTCATCAGAACCAACGGCAGAACATACGGTCACCATATGCAATAAAATAGACAGGCTAAACGGTTTGTGGATATGTTCAAAGGAGCCCTTCAAAAAGCCAAATGGGAGGGATATACGACCGACGTCCTCGAAAACGTCCTAAATCAATTACCGAAAAACTCCGAATCGACAGTGTTCCAGGAAGGAAATCTCCAGCTGAGGCTCTGATAGGACGCAGACTGCGAACATCGAATGATCTACTATATCCTTCCAGGCCACCGGTGGCTAACAGGAATCTTCCGATGGAACAACAGTTTAATAGAAGACATGGAGCTCAATTCCGTTCCTTCGAGATTGGTCAACCGGTACTGGCCAGAGACTACCGGAGGATAGAGATTGCATGGACACCCGGGAGAATTCGAAACCGTCGAGGCACAGTACTCTATGAAGTTCAAGTTGGCCCACACACTTGGATACGGCATGCCAATCAGATCAGACCGTTTGGGGGACAAACGGCCCATTCGGAGAATCGAGGCCTGTCGCTGGAAGAGCTACTGGACAACGCCGAAGGGTCAAGAGACACGCCAGAGGTTCAGAAGTCACCAAACGTTGCCAACACCTTGACGATCAAGTCCGCACAAGGACCACTGTGACCCACTCCAAGTGAATCCTCATTCACGTACGTACGATCAACGACCTCAAAGAGATGTTAGGAGGCGCATCTCCTAACGAGATAGCCAAGGCGCATCTCCTAACGAAACAGCCAGGACGCATCACGCCACATCGATCGCCGGCCCAGCTCGGATGGTATGGTCGTGGGTGGTGGTATGGTTCCACTCAGCCAATCAGATTGCAGGTGTGCGGTCGAACGCCTGTGCGCTATCTGGACTGTTTTCTCGCGTTGCTTTCTGATGCCCCCTGTAACGTGATTTGCTCTGACACCCTGACTGCCATATATGACTGTTTCATTTGATTCGCTCTGTCTGTCGGCCATCTATGGTAATCGTTTCGTCCTATAAATTTAGAGCCTCTGTGGCCTAATTTTGTCTCGCTCTTCCAATAAACGGTGTTGCCGCGTCTCTTCTCATTTCTCGGTTTTGGGTCAAGCGACTGAGCGCGTAACCAAGGCTATGATCCAATAAATACACTGTCAGCATATGTCATAAGTTGTCGACAGGTTGCTCGTAGTTCCATACCTTTTACAGGCAAACCACTCTTATACACGGACAGCCGTCTGAAATAACACCTTACTTTAAGTTACTAGTGCAAACTGAGTGCACTTTATGACCACGATTTCTGAGCTCTTGTTTTATGCAGTTTCGGAACAAAATGATCCCGCTGAACATGGAGTGCCAAGACTAAACGTGGGTTACGCGCCGTGATTGAACAAACGTTTTCACGTATCGATCAATAACCACTGTACATGCGGGTTTATCTGTTAAGGCACTAGTGACCGGATCAACATCAGAATGCGACTATATTTTGGTTCCCACTAACCTCGTGGTTCACACAAAAACATGGCGATGGATTGTCTCCATGGTATATGATTTGGTGCATACTCAGTAATCACGAGACATGTTGGCAATAGGTAGCGATCATTTGTGCCTTGGGAACCCTCAACAGTCTACAGTTAACTAACGGTTGCGTCATACATCCACATGAAGAGCTGGTGACACACCTGATACGGCGTAACCAGAGGAATCCTCGAACAATGAAGCGAGGGCGGACGTCACAAGGTGGAGACGAAAACAGTCTGCGCACGAAGGAGTGACACAACACACCGATTGTATTTCAAAGCTAAGTAATAGTGTCTAATGATTTTACCAATTACCGATGGCAAGGAAAGTCATGTGTTATCGATGGATAGGATGACAGTACAAGACAACTACGAGGAAAACCGAGACCATCCTCATGAATTATCGTACCCGTGCCTCGCGTAAATAGCCGCACGTTTAAGAAGTTGTGAATTTATTCGTGCTCACGTCTGCCACGATACTGGAACTACTGACTAAGCGAAGTGCACCTTTTCACAGTTTACAGATACTAGGGAGAATGACCAATTACATCACGAATTCTCCCCCTCGCATCGATGCATTCTTCTAAAAGAGAAACAGCAGTGAACCAATTCCCAGAAGTTTTGATCATTCTGATTCTACATAATACTATCGTAAATGTTATCCAGCATGACGTTTTGTATCCATTGAGTAGAATCAGCTCCTCCGTGATCTTCGTCGGCTTTTGAATTAATGACCAGACTATCATCTAGTTTTTGTCAGTACGAACTTTTACCACACAGTGTCGGTCCACCACTCGGCGCACTCTGCTTTTTTTTCTCTTCTTCACCAAAGAGCCAAGATTTATCAAATTATAACTGGTTGCGAGTAGCGAAGTCAAGAACAACACTGACGATCGTACTGACAAACCCTGATGGTTTCTGATCATTCGTTAGTTTATGCCAAGGTATCTGTGCATTCTGTCATTCCGCAGAAGCTCAAACAGTTAGACGTCTTATTCGGTTGTATTACCAAACTATCGAACGCATACCTGACTAAAAGATGGCTTCTAGTTCTTTAAAAGTTTCAATAAACGTTAGGTGTGCCAGCAGGAAGCTCTTCATTCGGTTGTGGGTTGACTCATTGCGCTGTGAACCATTAGGTTTTCGCGCAGTCCCTCGGAACCGGCTAATAGCGAGCATCACGCGTTGCGACCTAGCAAAGACATACGAACGGATCGTAAAGCCCGATGGTCAGAAAACGAGGTCGGGGTAGAATTATCAACTGAATCTTGAAGGCTATGATGTCGCATCTGGGCAACCGGTGTAACTGGAGTAACCTGCGAAGCAGTGTGTTTACCACTGTTATGAATTGCGAAAGCGCCTTCGACGCCGGACGGAACACTCTCGCACTCTAAGCCAGCTACTGCGAATTGTGGGTTTAAGTGTGCCCCGTGGTCTGCAACCCGTAAGCCTATTATAGAAGCGCCATAAAACACCCGGCACCGACGACCTTTCTGCCGTCCCACTTAAAGATGACGGAGATCGGTCCTTCAACAAGTTACTCATCCTATCCTCCAAAGGTCGGAATACAGACAAACCACGCTCGTTCTGTGGGGAATTGATGGTCATCTTCACGGTTAAGAAAGACTCACATGGTGTGTGCCCCAATCACCGAAGAATCAGTCAGAGTTCACCTGTGTCGAAGCTGTTGGTGTCCGTTATGTTCCAAATGTTATCCAAAAAGCGTGAAGAGCAATTGTGAGCAGCCAGCTTAAGTTTGTTGTAAGTCGTGCGTGCGGTTATCAAATTTCGAGTCTCCCTTAGTCACACTGTCACGTCTACCAACAGCACTCGCATTCCTGGAAACCATGGCAACCTTCGATTCCGTCGACAGAGATTTTCACGAGAATTGCCTACTGGCAAGTACGTGGGTATTATACAGCCAAACGTTAAGCGGTGTTCGGACATACGGCACATTACCTCCACCCTTCCCCAGCTACAGTGGATTATGGCAAGTCTGCTCTCTCTTCATTCTTGGAGTGTGTAGTCGACGATGTATAGCACAAAACTGTGAATGGTTTCACTAACAATAGGGCGCAACTTCAGTTCGGAAACGCTATTGTAAACTTAGACTATGCCGGCGATATACACTTGTTTGATGAAAATGAACAACGAGCCAAGGCGCTCAAAACGGCTTGGCGATTAAGGTCGTCGAAGACTAGCAGGCGCCCGTACCTGCAGTCGTCGTGAATGATGACAGGCAGCGTTTATTCAAAAATTTTGTTAACCATGGGAGTTATATCACACTAGGTGGTAGTGTTGGGGAAATCTGCTGGTAGATCGTTAAAGCCCGATCTGCACTTGTTAACCTGGGGTAGCTCTGATGTCGATGTGACATCTGGTCTTCGTTAAAGGGCGAGGTCAACAACGTAACTGTGCGTAAAAGTGTCATCAGGTCTTGTCTTCTTCTGTCCTGGTTTGGATGAGATTGAGGGGTGTACGACATAACGAGTTGACGAAGAAGTGAACTCACAACGGCCGTCAGCCCGATCAACTTCAGCAGTTGTTGCAACAAAAGCAGGGTGAGTCCTAACTGAGGTATGTAAAGGTATTGACGTACAATATGAAAATCCAGTTGCCAACATAAATGAATATAAAATTTCGTTGCAGAAACGATTTCAACCTCAGCAACATCAGGCTTGAGTTGCGCAGTGTGGTTCAAACAATGTGAAGCACCTTCTGGGCAGACTGTTCACGGAAGAATAACTTCTGGCGAATCAGTGTCGTCATGGAAACTGGGGACAATGGAAGGTTCACTAACCTTACCTTACCTAATAATCCTCCGGAGCTGCAGTTTGGTAAGGCCATACAAATCCTGAGCAACATGTTCCACGAGCGGCCATCATTGGTCAACGTTGGATGCCACTACTCAAAACTGATGCGATCGTAGCCATTGCAGGAATCATCAACCGCTAGTGTGGGCGTTCCAAGATTCATAGAATTAATTATCAACCTTAGGACCTGATCTTCATCGGTCGGTTCGAGTTATCTCAGGACGCAAGTGTCTCGACACTTATTATGAGTAAAACCCATAAACGACTCTGTGAATGGTGAACAGAATGTCAACGTTTTGAAAGTCCTAAACGTGACACGGTCACGACAGAACCACTTAACTAACAGGTTTTCCAGTTACATATGCGCAGTCGTCTCAACCAGTTCAATCGAGAAACAAATGGACTGCAATCGGGGCAGTGACATACGGCCCCGTACAGTCTTTTGAGAATGTAGAGAATGGTACAACCTCCAATATTGACCATATAAGAAGCGTTGACGCCTTAAATGTACCCAGAAAGGAAGTACGAAAGTGCTGTTGATCATAGAAGCAACCGTTGGGCAGTCCAGTAATCAACGAGTAATGTGCAGAACCAATGAAAGCACGGGACACAAGTCTAGAGTGACCAATGTGAACGATGTTTGGATTCGTCTTCGGTTGGAAGTCACAAACTTCGCGACACACCTGGAGACCAATCATCATTATCATCATCATCATCAAAGACAGCAATACATCAGTAACTCGTGCTAATGCAATCCGAAGTAAGGAAAACAGGACACACGACTAACAACGTTCCCCAGGGTACTCGGCGACAATCTGATGTAACTGAGTGCATAATCACCTTGTGCATCGTTCAGAAAAAAGATATCAGCTGTCCCAATGATCATACTAAACATAAGCACGGATTGGACGGGACAGAAAAACTGGGGCACAAGAAAAAAACAACCAGTAGCACCTGTGAGTAAATTCCAGTACAGAAATAACGTCAGAGGCACGTGTGCAACAGGTCGATCAGCCGAAAGTCGGATATGCATCAGTCCATAGGTAATCCCGGTTGCTATACAATAAGGAAAGCCAGCTGTGTACTACATCAGAATGTGACATCTTATACCGCCCCAACCGTCAAGCGCTGTGACTTCCGTTATGGACTGCAAACTGGATCTGCACCAAAAGACAAGTATCATTCAACCACCCAGAGTGGGTGGTGTTGGTTGTGGTGATGAAAAAGGTGAATGGGACCGTGAGCTCTCGTGCTGTTTTCTTTGTCGGACTCAGCGATGCCCTCAAAATGTGTCAATGCCCGTTAATCGTATCGAAGAACCTGGTTGCGGGGTTAAATTTAGGTGGATATTTCGAAAACAGTCCTGCGGAAAACTATCTTCAAGCAACCGTTGCAAAAGATCAAACAACTCCACACTATTAACACATACAAATAATTATTCTACTACTATCGATCATCAGCCGGTGTGAAGACGGCGGTTGTAACCTTCCATCAGGTGACAGACATAACATTAGCGGATGTTTCCGATACTGTAGATTATTTTGACGACATCGCCGTCATGGACCACAATTCGGCGTCACTCTTGGCTACGGTTCTTAACTGTATCGAGCACTGGTTCCGCTTGCGAGCAGATGGACGCAACCCCTGTTGCAGTATCGAGTGCTTTGGGTTAGCCGTCAACAGGAAGTACGGACCATCGGATTTAGAAGAAATCCAACGGATATCTCTTTCGTCTGAAGTCTAAACTTTGTGCTTGGTTTAATAAGTAATAAGTGCACCGCTAACGATGCAACCCAAGATAACAGCGTTCCCTAACCGTCTATCTGCAATGGTTCAAAAAGGAGAGGTCCTCTTACTACAAACATGCTTTCAATCAAGCAGGATCGATGCTCACCTTAGATGAGCCGCTGACTATTTTGACCCATCGCTGGAAATGATGGTCGGATTGGACGGTTCCAACCACAGGCGCTATACTGTCTTGCCTATTCACGGATGACACTCAGAAATGTATCACGAACGCTACCGTCACTCACCCCGGCTGAGAACTACAGTTTAACTGGATCATCCCTGCAGTTTCATAAGATGCTTTGTGATAGCGCTTTACTGGTCTGGCCTACTATGAACCGTTGATTGTGATATTTGGGTCAAAGGCACTCCAGTCTACGCGGTCAACTGTTAGCAAAGTAGGTCGACAGGACTAATCTAGGATTTCTAGCCCACGTACCAATCAAGCGATAATTTCGGTCCGACAAGAGGTGTATAACGTCTGATCAGCTCCAAAACCTCAGAGACCGAGAGTACAATCGTGGCCCCCTATTCCAATAAAATCGAGAGTGAATCACGTGTTCTCAGATGTCACCAGTACATAACACTTGATAGCCGAAATGGTTCAAGGAGCAGTAGAGTAAGGCAAAAAACTTCAACAAATGATGACAAACATGCGCACGGAGAAGTTCAAGAGCAAACTACGAAAATGATTCTACCAATAACAGTTGATATCAACTGTGAGCTCTTGTGGCAGATTTGCAGACCGGATAATAATCCCCCGAAGACTGAGTTCGGAATATTGAAAACATCCACGCTCAATACCCAGAGATTTACAGAATGGAAGTACTAACACGAAGCAACGCATACTGGCTCCAAATGGACTCCAAATCGAAGGGGCATTGTCGAAATCGTTCCAATGTCGGACAACCATGAAGTAATCCACCCAGTGTGCAGCATAGCTCCGATCCATGGTACAGCAATTGTGGTGACTTCAACGTCTGAAAGTTGCGGGATTTATCAACAGACAAACGTAACTAATTGTTGTTGAAGTATTCACTGAATGACCTAAGGTACTTCTGATGGCCCATCTTAACACGGAGTCTGCAATCCCACGTTTAACGCAGTTACTCAGCCGCTTCGGAATACGGAAGAGTTCGATGACAGAAAATGAAGCACAACCTCTCCCGACCGCGTTTAGAGGAGTTTGCGACCAGAATGGCGTTCGGTAAGCTCCCCAATGGGTCACATCCAAACATACGGCCAATCGGAACGCCTTGCGGACACTGTCAAACGTGTTCTTTTGGAGACAAAGAATGAGGGCCTAATGAAGGACATGATCAGACCATTTCTGGTATGCTGCTGTTCGATCCTCAACTCAAAAGCTTTGGAGAAGAAATCACAGGCTAAGGGCATACTCGATCGAAGGTTAATGATAACGTTGACGATCATATGGCCAAAGATAACGGTGCAACCGAGCATAAGCAACTCAATGGAACAAAACGGTCGTAAACATAGAGCGGCACTCAGAGAACATGACAGGGAGTGTGCAATTCAAAGTCGCAAATACAGCCGGAATTAGACAGCTTGGGTATATCTGGTTATTAGGTGGTGCGGTTGTCCTAAGAGATGCGGGTAAACCCATTTCTTGGGGGGGACAGTCGCGGTAGTTTGGGACCGAGATTTCCCGTGTTAGTTATTTCCGGGAGGAGAATCCGATTTCCATCAAGCGCACCACAATATCGAGGACGAACCAGCGTAACTTTTCGGGGTATACAACATTTGGCGACGGAAGAACCCACGATGTCAATAACGGTCGAGCAGATGCAAAGCGTCGTTCAACGGCAGCAGAACCAATTCCAGTAAGCGCAGTCAAAAGTGATTGATACATTGACACAGAAGCTGAGGTCCTAGCAACCGACAGCGGGATCCAACGAATCCTTCAAACCTGCAGCAGAATCTCTAATCAACTCAATCAGTGAGTTTCATTTTGATCCTGTAACTGGCACCACGTTCGAGTCTTGGTTCAAAAAGTATGAGGATGTTTTCAAGGTGGAACTGTCAGATGCTGACGATGCTCGGAAGGTGAGGTTGCTGCTCCGTAAACTGGGTACCTCAGAACACGAACGGTACATCAACTTTATCTTGCCGAAGAACCCAAGGGATTGCAGCTTTGACGAAACCACCCAGACGCTGTCCCAAATCTTTGGCGACCAGTCATCTCTGTTTAACATACGCTACCAGTGTCTGAAGCTCGTGAAGTCAGCAGATGATGACTGGGTGACGTACGCTGGAACAGTCAATCGGGAGTGCGAACGGTTCAAGCTTCGAACAATGACTGAAGATCAATTCAAATGTCTGGTTTTCGCTTGTGGACTCCAGTCACCAAAAGAAGCAGATATCAGAACACGGATTTTGGCGAAGATAGAACAATGTCCCGAAATCACCCTGCAAGATATCACTGCCGAATGCCAGCGCCTGGTGAATCTGAAGCATGACACCGCTATGATCGAACAGAGCAGTCACTCAAACGTTCCCACAGTGTCTTCAAATGTCCCAGTCAAGGTTGCATCAACGTCGGAACGCGACAACCGAAGGAAACCTCCCACACCGTGTTGGCAATGCGGTGGATGGCATTATGTCCGATATTGTCCATTCAAACAGTATCGATGCACCCACTGCTCCCGGCGGGGCCACAAGGAAGACCATTGCCGTTTTAAGAAGCGCCAGCACCTGCTCAATCAGAACTCCCGCAAGCCACACAAGCCCCGCTTCTCAAGAGCGCAGGTCGTTCTCGCAGCAAGAAACGACGACCACTTAACGCGCAGGAAGTACGTATCCGTCTCCATCAACGGCAAGTCGGTCAGACTACAGTTCGATACGGCATCCAACATCACATTAATCTCTGCTCGCAAGTGGCACCTGATTACAAACCAACAATACGCCTGACAACCCAACCTGCTCGAAGTGCTACTGGTGATCGACTTGCCCATCATTGGCGAAGTCCACTGCACTGCAGCCCTTAACGGATCGTCAATCAGGGGTACCTGCTACGTGACCCGCAACCCTGGCCTGGATCTCCTTGGATTGGATCGACACATTGCATCTATTTGACAGATCATTACTCCAAATCTGCAACCGCAACCAAACTCACCAGAAGCCCACGATGCCTTCAGAAGTCCTCCATCAACTCATAAACACTCTCCAGCAGACACTCGGATGTGTTCACAGAAGAACTCAGCTGCTGCACCAAAATAAAGGCAGCCTTATCCCTTCGTCCTGGAACGAAGCCGGTATTTCGACCCAAACGTCCAGTACCCTACGCTGCGCTGGCAACTGTTGAGCAAGAACTGGAACGCCTTCAAAAAGCTGGAGTGATTGAACCGGTGAACTATTCAGCATGGGCTGCCCCTTTCGTCGTGGTTACAGTTCAAACAGGTTGAGCACAAGTATCCCTTGAGATGGAGACGACGAACGAACAGATGCAGTAAACCAGTCAAACCCGTCCAAGTCTATCTGCGGAAGAAGTCCTATGATTGAACGCAACAATAATCACGAGTAAGTGCTAAGGAGTCCGTTGTTTTCCGTCCAAAACCGCCTCCGTGCTCGAGAAAAACGATTAATCCAATCAGAATGAGCGGAACTGTCCAGAACGGTCGAGAGGTAACCTTGGTTACTTCCTCACCTGTCCGACCATTATTCCGCCATGTTCATTGGTAGGATTAGGGACCCAAACCATCTTTTCTGGTTACTATCATTCTATTTTCTGATTCGAGAATGTTGTTAGGTCACTACGCACCATATAAATACCTTGTATTTTTCGCCTTGTCGCACACGTTTTGGGACGGAACAAAGCTGTTTTTGCACGCGTCTTTTGGCTTGTCTTGGGAGCAAATTACGGGGACAGTCGCGGTAGTTTTTGGGAAACCGAGATTTCCCATGTTAGTTATTTCCGGGAG